>JARUPV020000065.1:0-58260 GCA_030347415.2 Decapterus maruadsi | reverse complement strand
ACGTATGACAAACTGTCCATGTGTCCTGGTTCTTAACGTGACCGGTTCTTTCACCCGATTCTTTACAGTTTGTTTATCCATTCAGACACTTTTCATTAAGTCGCATTTCTGTCAGTTTGCACACAACATCCATCATTTTGAACCGATTAAAGAATGCAATTAATTGTGATTAAATAGTTTAATTTATTGACATCCCCCAGTAACAGTGTTTGTCTGTGTTCTCCTGCAGCGGACGCTTCCTCAGCATTATACTGAAAGTAGAAGAAATGCTTCAGAGTTGGTTTCCTCATATCAAACCAAATGTGCTCCACACAGATGACATCACTCCGCCGAAGAAGCAAAAGGTAAATAGTTCAAAAGATCGATCAATCTATCAATCAACCAGTCAGTCAGTCAACCAGTTTCACCAGCAGTGTGTGTGATGTTTGTTTTCCTCTGTGATGATTTTATACATGACATTTACACAGTTGTTATGAGCTCTGAACTGGAGAAATAATTGTTGGATCAATCAGTGAAAAACACAGTCCTAAGATGCAGCTCTTAAAAAAACAGATAAAAAATTAACGTAGCGTCTGAGCTGTGTGATGGGAGGAGCAGAGCTGTGAATCATGTTATGTAACAGGATCATGGAAGACAGCGTCAATGTATTCATGTATTTTCACTGGCAACGATTTCCAGCAGCAACAGGCTCAGTTTCATAAGACAAAGTCGAGTGATGAGGGAAAAACCCGGAGCAGCCTCTCAAACAAGAATGTGTTGAATCTGTGATGGAGAAATCCACATTTGGAAATGACCACACTAAATTTATCTGAACAGAAACATCTGCAAACCAAACAAATCATTTCTTCTCCTGGGAAATAAATCTCAACTTGTTCTCAGATCCAGATAGTCGAATCAGTTGTTCGAGGGATCAGTTCATGAGAGGCAACAGTGTATACTATAGAGTCAGATGTTTATATTAAAGCTCCATGCAGTGTAAATAGGGTGACCGGATGAGAATGGGTAGGGGGTGGGTAACACTTTGTTCTCCAGACACAGTGGAACCGCCGACATTTGTGCTTTTTAGCTGCATGTTCATCGGGTCACGGGACACGTGTCATGAAGGACGACTCAAACATCATGATCAGTTTTTGATGGTTTATCAGGCAATAACTACTCCAGACTCTGTTCTAGTGTAGTTTTTGGGACAATGAGGACAGGAGTCAGGACAGCGGCTTGTCTGGTCACCCTTAGTGTAAATGTGGATGTCCATGTGTAATGTGATTATAAAGCAGGTCTAGCTTGTATTCAGAAACTGAGCCTTAAAACCAGCCATCACGACCTCTGTGACTTTGTGATGTTGTATCAACCAAGCAGTCACCAAGCCCCGCCCACCTGGACCCACCATCTAACACTTGTGGGATTTGGAGTGTTTTACCTAAAATCTGCTTTATTTTCATTGGATCACTCAGAAAACAGACAGCCATTCAGAAGAGAGGAAGCCCCTGAGCCCCCTACCCGCATCCTGGCAAGGGTGACTGCTTTGCTCTGACATCACAAAGCCACAGAAGTCCTGACAGCTGCTTTTATGGCCCCGTTTCTGAATACAGGCTGTGTGTGTTTCTGTGACTGAGGCTTTGAAACTTCTACTGTATTAATATAAAACTCAGACCTGCTTTATAATCACCCTACACATGAACGTCCACCTTTAAACCGTATGGCGCTTTAACATAACCGTGTAGACCCCCTCAGCTCCTCCTCAGAACTAAATCAGCCAGAGAACAAACTGCACTGTACCTTCATGGAGGGTGCAGCATCAGAACAGGCTCAAAGAGGATTATGGGAAACACTGACATCCTCCTCCTCTTCTTCCTCCTGCAGCATTGTAGCAGTGCCTCCCCTCCTCCCTCCTCTCCATCGTCTCCCTGGTCCTCAGACATGGAGCCGTCGGCCTCCACTCACCTCAAGTGGCTTCACACGTCGCCAATCTGCTCCCTGAAAACCCCAGAGTCGAGGCTCGTTGTCCAGCCTTCCTCCTTCTCCTCCTCCTCTTCCGCCACCTCCCCCCTGACCACCCGCTGCCGCAATGGAGCTACCCAAGACAACGCCGTATCCTCCAGCACCGACTCGCACACTGGCCCCCCGCGCTGCCTCAGCGCTAACCCTCGCCAGAGCCGGGGGCCGCTGCCCTTCAAGATCAGCTCGCCGTGTCTGGAAAGACTCCTGCAGGCAAAGGACAGCATCATTGCCCCGAGGGCAGCGCGAGGCGGAGGCTGGCCGTCGTAGCCACCCACAGACGACTGTCCATCTCGTCATTCAGGCCCAACATGGCTTCCACCACACGGAGCCTGAGGACATGTACTACAAGGCCTTAAAAAAAGCATGCAAAGTCTTCTGTCATTTTCAAGCCTGCAGCTCGGAGCGACACAGATTGCCACAGCGGTGGTGGACGCCGGGATGTTTGAGTTGGACGGATTTCATCTGGTAATGAGTCCAAAGGTTAAAACAATGTTAGCAGGGTGGTAAGGGGCGCCGTGACTGAGACTGGTTTTCCCTGACTGAGTAGAACAGGCTAAAATCATGAGCCGAGCTCCTCTGAACACGCAATCGTATTTATGGACCCAACTCTGAATGAATGCACACAACCTGAGGTTCAGCGGAGACCTGAGGGTCTCACATCTGAATCCTTCGACTGTTATTTTGTTTGATCTGCTTCTCTTTAGGTTTTTAATGATTCCTCTACCTCATGCTGACACATCAGAGACGAGCTGCTCGGGTGGGAACATCTCCGACTTCACACTCTGTTCAACAGTAGATTCAGGGCAGGAGGAAACTGTTTTTACAAGATTAATATATCATCATTTGTCTGCTTTTTTTTTTAGCCTCAATGACGCCCCCTGAGATGTGATTTAGATGAAACCGAGTTGTCTCAGCTTGAGTTTAATCAGAGGGACATTTGTAACGTTCTTACCTCACAGGAAGTTGGCAGGTCATTGTTTTCAAGTTTTCTCCTTTCACATGGTGCATGTGTGACGTTCAGGCTGATCAACATCAGGACTCTGATACATTCAGCCACTTTGTCTCAGATCAGGGCCAAAGCCTTCAGGACCCCGTCTCCAAAGGTGGGTTCCTTTGTGAATGCCGTACCAAAAGAAGCTGTAACAAAATTTGCTTCGTTCAAACTCAATTGAAATCCAACGCATAGATTTAAAAGTGTAATCCACAGGGTGTCTGCAGGGTGTCATTAGCACCACGCAGTGAATCCTGGGATATGTTAAGGCCCTTAATGGATCTGAAAGGCAATGCTGTGACAGAGTCAGTCTTGGATGCATACTCTGAACTAACAGTTTGGGTCTGAAAACTGTTAAATCTGAACACAGCTGTGACTCAACCTGATCACACAAACTAGAACTGACACTGTTTAAAAGACAGGTTTGGATTTTTGCAAGTTTCTCTTACTACAGTGTTTAATCTGCTCTGAGTTACTGGTCGCTCCTGCTGAACAAAGGCTAAGACTTCCTAGGATTTTGTCTTATTCCTGCAAGTGTTAACAACAGGTTCATACTCTTGAAAGAAGTTAGTTGACTTAATCTCAATAATTGAAACCTGAGAAACAGCAGATTCGTACTGTAATTTCCCAAAAAGTGAAATTCATTCCATTCAACATTTTTAAACATCGTCCTAAAATATAAATCCAAGTTAATCAATAAAATCAGCTAGCTCTTAGTTAGCTCACAGTTAGAGTAGCAGTTTGTTTCTCACACTCCTTTTAGAGGATTTCATAAGAGCAGGAAACAAGATGTTGATGTTTTTGTTCAAACAGATCAGAAGCAATATAAGATGTGACATGTTGAAGTATTTTGGATTCGCCAGCGCAGATGGAAAATACTGTAGCGAAACGTGACGCTCAAGTCGCCTGTTTGCTCATCACTCAACTGAGATAGTGCAAGCTGTGGGGTGTGATTTAGAATAAATCAAACACAAAAGCTCTGTGACAAAGGACAAGTTTCAGTAGCACACATATTTCTACAAACTCTGTAGTCGACTGACAACAGATTTAAAACCTCACTGATCCGTGTGCCATTTATGAATCATGTGGTGGTCGTGGGGGGGTGAAGATGAACTATGACGCTTTTGTTTCAACAGGTTGATGCTGAAATGAAACATTCAATGTGTGAACTAACAGTGTAGTGCAGTACCTGAACACAACTTGTGCATTATGTGTGATAGCGACCAATAAATCAATGTGTGTGGGGTGTTAGTGTAAAAATCCAAACCTGTCTGCTACAGCTCGAACATACGGCTTCAACAGCTCAAGGTGTTTTCTTCATGTACATAATTTTGTTTTTTCACGGTTCATTTACTCCCCTGATCGATGGCCTTTGTGATTTTTTGTACTCCTGAAATAAACGTGACATCATTTCTGAAACAAAACCTTTGTATTTCTTTCTCATTAAACAGCAGAACAACAGATCAGTTATGCAGCATTTATTGTTGGTTTTTTTTAATGCTTTGGGAAACTCGGCGCCGGCAATGAAAACAATAAATATGGATAATATGCAAAACATTTTCCTAATGAAGCATTTTACACAATGTACAATATTCTTTTTTTTTTACTCCACCTCCGCTTGCTTTTATATTCTATACACATTTCCAAACAAATAAACATAACCTCCATGCAGAAACCCTGAAAATGGGATGTGGAGTAATGAAAAAAAAAAAAAAAACACTAAATGCACTTCTCGTGTGGATTTGTGTGTCATTAAAAACTGCTAATAAACCACAAGGAGAAATGAAACCTGTGCTGTTTAAAGTACATAAAACTGATGTAAAAAGTGGCCCGTTAGCTCAGGAGTTCCCTACGACTGATGCAGTGATGACAACACATCTCTGGGTGTGTGTGTATGTGTGTGTTTGAATAAGACAGTTTGTGCCCGCTCATTCCTGCAACCCTATTTTATTCATGTGTGCACGTGTGGAACTGCCTGTGTCGTTCAGTAGTCCGTGTCCGAGCCCTCGGCGTTGTCCACGTTGCGGGATAGCATGTAGTTGTCCATGTCGATGGAGCGGCAGTTGTTGATGGCGTAGCGCAGCCGCTCCGCCATGACAGCCTGGCTCGAGTACGGAGGCAGACGCAGTTGGAAGAAACAGGTCTGAGAGGTGGGAAGACTGTCGTACGGCTGTGGGTGAGACACAGGGAACATTTCACATTTAGAGTTAGAAATTATACAAACTTGGACTTTAATCGAGCTCTCTTCTCAGTTTGTCTAATCCGGAAATGGACAAAAATGGAGGCTCATGTGGACCTGGTGCGATCATGACTCAGGACTCACTCAGATTTTCTATATAGGTTACCTCCATGTAATTTAGCCTCATAGAAATTACACAATTCTTTAACTGTTTACTAACTGATCCTCTGCTGTGATTAAAAATATTATAATTTTGATGTTTTATTCAGTCTTGCTGAACATGTGTGACACAGTTTAAATAAGGGTAGAGCGTGTCTATAACTACTGTATGTTCATGACATCACAATTATTCAGCTTAAACAGTTACAGCATAGAGATCTGCTCACCCTGTCCACCTTCATGATCTGAAACCTCTGCGAGATGTCGGCCGTGTTGGCGGGAAGCCTTGAGCGTCCCGACACGAAGCGCATGAAGAGGACCCGCTCCTCGTTGGAGAACTCCTCCAGTGTCTGCCAGAACCACTGCACCAGCGAGTGCTGCTCGTCCACCTCCCGGTAGCGCACCACCTTCTTCAGCACGTCGCAGCAGATCTCGGGCATGCCGCACACCATCTGTTCCAGCTGCTTGGCCGTCAGCAGCGACAGCAAAGGCACCGGTACGATCCATGACATGCCCTCACGAACCGCTGCCACCTGAGAGGACGACAGGATCCATTTGATAAACGTTCCCATTGTCCAAAGGTCCAACTTGAAGTTTTGTCATATATACAGTAACATGACCACATTCTGACTGAGACACAAAATGTATCTGAGAGAAACGAGGTTTATTAACCATAACTTTCCAAAAAGAAAGTGTAATGTAATTTTTCTGTCTTTGCGAATGAAGCCATTTATGACCAGCTTTTAAATATTCATATTTTCAGCTAAAAAAAAATCAGTGAAAGCCCATCATCAACTACGGCTTCTCTGTCGCGTGATTTTTTTCTAACGACAACAATTATTCGACATGATGATGGTGAAACACACCAGGCTCATCTTTCAGGCCACAGATATCTGTTTATTAAATGTTAACAGCTTTATAGAAACTAGTAAACAAGGAGAAATATACAAAGCTGTGGCGCAGGACTGAACTTAGCTCTTTACTTTAAAATCTGAGCTTCAATCTCTTGGACCCTGTGGGAAAGTGAGGCTGTGTTACCTCGTACTGTAATATGAGACGATGATATTCACTCCAGACTGTAAGTATCTGGGTGACGACACGTTTTGGGAAGCTTCAATGTAATAATATAATAGAGTCTCACCTGTCGATCAATTTCGTGCAGCCTGTACTCGATGGCTCTCTCCACATACTCCTTCCTGTTGGTGAAGGTGAGGGGGATACTGTTTCCCCCTGGGATGATCGGCACCATTTTACCGTCTGCACTCTGCCCGACAAAGGAATCCAGAGGAATCATCTGGAGGAGAGAGGTCACAGAGGTCACCACCAGCAATGATACAGGTCTCGAATAAACATAACTCCAATGTGCATACAATACATTCATATAAATAATGGGGTTGTATAACTGTCATCTAAGCTGCAATCCCACCTCCCACCATCAGGTGGGTTTCAACGGCGGAGTGGTGCTCTCCCGACTTCCCAGGCAGACAGAGAGTCGACGTAAATCCTCTTCAAATCAATAACTAAACGCAGCATGGCAGTTTTCACCTGTGCATAATGGAGGAGGCTGCACGGCAGAGAGAATGACCGTACTGCTTTAACTGCTCTGAGAGTTTTACTGTTGCTCGCAGTTAAAGATGTTCTTTCTAAAAATGCAGAAAAATAGCGAATGTGAGCTGCAACTTTACAAGCTCTAGTAAAGAAGCAGAGCAGTTAACAATGTTACTTAATATGATTCCTCATAAAAATGTACGATAGGCCACATGTCTTTAGTTTCTGTTTAAATTCAATATGTAGTTACAATTGAAACAGGATGTCACTACACTAAACGAAAGAAGATAAAGTCACGACCGAGAGAGAAGCAGAAAGAAACAAGACAAAGATTCTTCCACTCTCCCTTCTCCTGAGCCAGTGCAGCAGATGCAGCCTCTCCGTCAGCCAGCCGTGGCAGTGTTGTGGCTCCAACAGCCCCCACACCCCCCACCATCCCTGCCCACTCCCATCTCCCGTACAAGGCTGGGAGCCGGGCCAAGTCTCCGCCGGGCAGGATATGCTGCATCAACAGCGGCCCTGGCATTCCTGCAGGCCGGCGGCTTTACAGTGCAGGGGTTGTGTGAGGTTGTTTGGATAGGTTCGCTCTCTGCTGTCGGAGCCAGCAGATCTGTGGCTTTAGGGTTGGGTTAGGAGAGGGGTGGGGGTGGGGGGGGGGGCACTGTGTGGTCTGTGTCAGAGTGGTTGTAGTATCAGTAATGGTGCAGAGGTTTTATCAACACTGGGAGAGGAACAGTGTGTACGTCCTCGTCCTCAGCCCCAGACTTCCCCACACACACATCCATCCCCTCAGATTACAGTAATCTTAGACAAAGCTAAAAACTGGTTACTGCCACAGTAGTCATAGTTTGTGAACATTTAGTTCAGTAACATTTAGCTATAGAAATATATATTTAAATTAGCTGAACCTCTAAATAACACACACACACACCAGTTGGCCCGTGGTGGGGGGGTGTGGATGTGGTATGTGACATCACTGGAGGCTTGTTTTGGTCTGTGACAGTCACGCCTGGCTGTGGGAGTGAAAACAGGCTCCTGCGGCTGTGAACTGGCTGCTTGTTAAGACGTGTGAGCAGTATGTGTGATCGCGGAGAACCAAAGGTTCACATGGAGGAGGAGACATAAATCCCCCCTACGCCCCCCCACCCCCACCGTCAGAACAACCCTCCGCCGTTCACTGAGCCTATGCTTACAGGGATGTTAATGTTGACTTTGAAAAGTCTTTATTGTGCTGCTGGAGCCGCAGCTCAGCCATTAATACAGTGTGATGTGTGTAACTGGTGTTTACAGCTGAGCCTCCAGGAGAAGCAACGAGATGCTTATTCAATTTTTACGAGCAATAAAAGTTTCCAATCTGATGGAGCCAAAAACAAATTTACATTCACCGTCATAAATCCAGTCTGTGTGTGTGCAGCCGCGGTGCTCGGCAGCTCTCTGTACATTTCCTTTACACTGAGCTGCTCACACACAGCAGAGATGTGTTTAGATGTGACATTTAAATTGCAGAAATTACAGCACCACACACTTCACATCTGCTGTGTTTTACCTCTGGGTTTGGACTAATTCCTCACGAGGACAGCACGTGATATACATTTCTATCTAGGTGCCAACGTTGATATGATTTGATGATTAAGTGCCTTTGTTTATCAGGCACCAGTCAAAGCACAGAGCACCTTAAATTAAGATTAGGGATTAGGGAGCGTGAGACACTTCTTTAATCTACCCAAAAGTTAAAGTTGGCTCGCACAAGGTTTAATCAAATCTATCATTAATGTTGATCAGAGTTTAGTAAAACTACATTTGAAATGAGTTAAGCCAAGCTCTGTTACATATCAACATTAAACTTGGTTTAGTCAAGCCAAGCCAAGTTTATTTATTTTCATTTTAAATATATTAAAAGGCTTATGGCTGCTTTTCCCAAACACATTTCACAATGTTGCTTGCTAGCTAAAAAAAACTGGTGTCATGACAGATTGTGGGAGCGGTCCTCTTTGTCACTGCTGCAGTCAGCGTCTCCCTGTCAAGATTCATTTGGATTAATCGATCAGAAGGTGTTTTTTGTTTTGTTTTGTTTTTTACCAGGCTGCTCTATAAAACAACAGATCTGTGATTAAAACTAGTGTAAACACTCAAAAATGGTCTCACTTCAAAAATCTGCGATTCTCAAACACTGTTATGTAGAACAGGCTCAGGGGGCGTTTCGGAGCAACTCGCAGCTCAGTGGCTGCAAACATCAGACTACATCCTTCATCTGGTTAAATTACACAGTAAACAATGACAAGGACCTAAAAAACTGATTTAAATTATATTTTTTCTAGGTTTTGAAAAATCTATCTATCGCCCACCTCATGGAAATTATCCTCAGTGATGCCGCTGTCTTCAATGTGAAGAATGCTTTTGAGCGTCTGCACATACAGCAGGTCGACCTCCTCCAGGTCCTCCAGCAGCAGGGGGATGCAGCACAGCTGTTTCCACACCAGGGGGGCCAGGTGCAGGTCCAGAGGCTTCTTGGTACGGATGGCGACGCCCATCAGGATGCCTAAAAACTTAAACTGGAGCATGTGCTCATCCAGGCAGGCAGACGGGTTGAGGAGGAACCTGGGTGGGTGACAGGAGGCAGACATTCAATTTCAGTTGCTTTTTAGGATGACACTAAAATGACACAGCATCAGATTAACTGACTGGACGAGTCACCCTGCTCATGAAGACTTATTGTAGAAATGAATCTCAAACATATTAATCACATATTTATCCTGAATATTCACACTGTGGGAATATAACACATTTTTTAGAGACATGGATATAGATTATATCATGTTGATTGCATTGCTCCTTTAACTTCTTATATAAACATTCTTGTAGTAGCATTTCTCATTTTCAACATACACGGTAGAGGAGGGCCGTAAAAAATGAGGGTAAAAAAATCATGGCTTCAACCCTGGATTTAAGAAAATTAAAGAAGAAGTAAGTGGTCCGGTCGTTTTCGCTAATGCTGCGTTCCAGGCAGGCTTTTGAAATCGTAAATTACAGCTTCAAGTCACAACTTACGACTTTGTAGCGTTCCAGGCAACCCACTCACCGGATGAAAGTCACTATAACAGCCAAACTTAAACTGGAGCAACAGTCCTGTCCCTACTCCACATTCCAGGTTCAGCCCTGCATGCCGTTCTCTCTCCTCATTGGATAAAAACTGTAGGATACGATAAATGTTTTCTCCTCGGCTCAGAGCAGAGCAGAGTGACTGACAGACCCGTGTTTTGGTCCAAACACTCTATGTAAGTGATTGCTGTCGGAAGATATAACTATTTAAGACTTATATTAACACAAATATATCACTTACTTCTGCTTTAAGTATAAAAATAAAGTCAAAAAGTGATTTAAAAAAAGTTATATAAAAAATATCAATAGAAGACCATGGAGGTATCTATCAGGTGCCTTATTTTCAGCACTCATCACTCAACTTTCAAAGGGCTCTTAATATTGACCTATTGGTTTTACTAAAGATATTTGTTATATTATGATATTCTGTCAATAACATTACATCTCTTTGTCCCAATAACTTCAATATTCAATATTTAGACATTTATTTAAAGCATTATTTTTATCATTGGCCTTTTTTTCCCCTCTTTCTCTCACAAACGGTTTCGTTTATCTTCTCGCGAAAGGCAATAATGTATCGCAATGTAAGAACGTTTCAAAGGCAACAAGGGGAAAATGCCTGCTCCTGTGGGAAGTAAACATCGCAACATTTCGTAACGGAAATGTTGGGATCACGAAATCATGCAATCCCCGCATATTTTGCGCAGGTTGCATGGAAAGAAGTGATTGATGCGGCAAAAGTGTGGCGTCTGAAAAAAATGCGATCGCCACATGATATACGTACTTTGGCTGATTATGCGTTTTTCTGGAGGGATTGTTCAGTAACATTCATGGTGCGTTCACACCAAAAGCGTTGGGAGCGCCAGCAGTATAGGCAGCAGATGCTTTCAACGCTCTGTACAGCTCCAGCGGCCGGTGGCCAAGGAGCAGGAGTTTCAAGCAGCGCGGAAGATGTGTCCAATCAGGCGCTCTCAATTTCTCCCGCTGTGAGACTCCCGGTCTGCAACCGGTTGCTGCCGCCACCGCTCCTGAATTAAGTTGAACTTCTCTCAACTTCTAATTTGACGCTCTTGACGCTCCTTCGCGCGTCAACGCTGCCGACGCCCCTCGACGCCAGTCCATTGAAAATGAATTACTTCTGGCCGCCGAAACGCTCCTGACGCTTTTGGTGTGAACGCACAGTCAGATAGACACGTGTTTTCTCACCTGTCTCTGTTGTAGCCGACCTCTGCTGTGGCGTTGGGGGAGGGGATGAGCAGGTCCACCACGCCTGTCTCCAGCTCCTATAAAACAACAAAACAGATGTCATTGTGTCCTCAGACATCCAGCCAACATCTGGTTCATCTGGAATCAGGTGTGAACCATACCTGACACATCTCTGTGATAGTATCATCGAAGACGCCGCCAGCATCATCTGCCCCCTCTCCCACCAGTTTCACCTTCCACGCCCTTGAGGGCAGTCGAAGGTCAGAGGCGTTCAGCTTCACGACCTGACGAGCGATCTGAACAAAGATCGGTTTACACTTCCTGCCCCTGCAGATAAAAGGAGTTTTAACATGGTGAGACATCACACACTCATCGATCTGTGTAAAAAAAAAAAAAACTGTTATTTTAACTCTTTACTTGAAAATGACTGTTGTTACTTCTTTTACACTAAGGCTCTGACTTTGGTTCAGTGTGCAGATGCAACTGGCAGAGTGTCACGATGCGGCTAGCATCCTCTCTTTGTTTGGAGTCGACTACAGTTTGGATCACATCTTATGTACACCCCTATTGGGAGGTTGATTGACAGTGGATTTTCAAAGTACTGTATAATAATGATGGTCTGGAGCAAGAAAAGGCTGACGGGCCAATGCCCCATGAAAAGCTCATTACAAGTCGCCAGTCCAGACAGCTTGGTTAGACTCAGAACAGTCAGTCAGAACTAGAGGGACACAACACATTACAATAACCCATTTTGTCCTCAGTCGTCTGCCGTAGAAAAGACCATGACAATACAGGCAGTTCAGCTGTTCATTTTAGGGTTAGATTAGCTGGCCGTTTAAATGTGGAGGTCTGTTAAAATAGAAATCATCTCATATACAAAATAGCTTCCTGTCAGCTCGGCCATTATAGAAGCCAAACATTTTATAAAGTGTCCTATCCGTCTCAACTAATTGGCCGATCTTAGTTGTCGACCTCTAAATGGAGTCTGCCGTGACTGTTCTTGTCCTTTTCAGAAAAATCACTTAATGTGGGTTTGGTTCTGGTTTGACTCCTTGGAGTCTTTTGGCTTCACATAAAAACACATAAAGACTTGTTAATGACTGGAAGATGAAGTCCAGTGGAGCACTGACCGGGTGGAGATTCGTTTGACGGTGATCTGGGGGCCGTAGTTTTTCCCCTGCACCATGGTCTTGCCAATGGAGCGCACCATGGGCAGAGTGTACACTCTGGGAGCCAACAGGGGCCTCAGCTGGCCCTGGACGATCCCCCAGGTTCCAGCATTGTAGTGGGAGGTGCAGTTCTGAAAAGTAAGAATTACATCAGCTGACATTACACACCAGAGCAATCACTGTCCTCATGAGTGATGTAGGCAATTTTTTAACCAATAGGGAGCGAGATGCACCCTCCCTCCAAAACCGCACCCATTGTGCTGGCTCACGTATTTAAAAGTTCAATCTAACCTCCTTTAATCTCATAGTTGCTATTTTACCCTGCAAAATTCCTGCTTTGCAACAAAACATCTAAATCTCACCTTCTCCTGGTAACAATTTTATCTGTGATGTAAACAAGACTTGAGCTTCTTGTGAGAGTAACTTTTCTCTTTTCCTACCTGGTTGTTGGGGCTAAGGTTGAGCAGCCTCCACGAGGAGTACATCAGGTCGGAGAAGTGGTAGAGGAGGCGTAGGCGTGCCCTCACCGCCTCGATGCTCACCTCCCTCAGCCCGCTGTACTGAGGCGGCACCGCCACGGGCAGACCCAGCTGGAGAGGAACCGACGAGCCTGAGGAGGAGTAAGCGAGAGATCATGAGAGAGGCAAGGAGGAGGACGGAGCTGGGCAGCACCAAAGGAAGACGTGTGAGTCTTGAGTGAATGTTGGCTGTCATATCTCCACTGTTCTATCTAATAAAGGCAAAAATGCCAGGAAAAATCTTTAAAAAATATATATATGTGTTGCCTGCAGCTACTCTAATTCAAATTTCGTTGAATTATTTGTTAACTGATGTCTTGTGAAAGAGGTTCAACAATTATAAAAGATTTATGCTTCAATATTTGAGGGGTTTGTGTTGCATTTTAATTGTTTTATTTTGTTGATGACCGAAATAAACTCCTATAAATAAATAAACAATGTGCAGTGCTCCGTGTTGGCATTCGCTACACGTCCCAGCAACGCTGCAGGAAATCTGACCTCCGGGATTAAGTGACTGCCCACAGCAGTGGCATGGTACAGTAGGAGGTGGTGGGGGGCATTAGGTTGCATGTAGGGACACGTGAGCCTCACCTGGTGCTCGGGGCGGCACAGAGGGAGCCGTCCAGGCGGCGCTGTGGCAGCGTCCGGCAGAGATCTGGTGGATGTTCTTGCCCTGCAGCGCTGTCGCCAGCGTGGGCTCTCGAACGTGATTGGTGTGGCCCAGACCCAGCTACACGACAAAGGTGCAGTTTACACAAAGTTACCATCAATTATTCATTTACACTAAATCCATAAAAACTGACACAACCAGCCACAAGACGAGGCTCAATGTACTAAAGTATTGGAACAGATAGACTCGAATTAGTTTAAAGTAAAACTTTGAATCTAATTCAAGTCTCTGTTCCAGTACTTTTGTTCACCTAATAATCTGTGTTCTATTACAAATGGGGCTATATTCAGACTATACTCAAAATTATTTAACATAGCTTGATGTAAATACCTGGAAACAAAGTCTGCAATTCTGATCTCTTGACCATATTCATGTACTGATGTAAAACCCACATGTTTTCAGTGTGCAACAAAAATTAAGCACTTGGTTTCACTGTTTGAATACTTTTGGAAGGGACTGCATTATATTAAAGCTGTACAGAAAAGAAGAACGAATTTGATTCCACTCTAGGTCATAAAATTAGTGGAATAACTCATCTATCAGACGATGTAGCACAAACTTTGTGCAAAATTCTATTTTCGAGTAAATCCGGAATGAAAGTGGAGTAGTTTTTTTTCCGCATTGGATAATGCAGGCACACAAATTATGCATCAGCCTGCTCAAGATTCATCGTCAGCCACTGATATTGGATCCGTCATCCGTCAATTAAACATCAGAGACACGCACACACACTGAGCACGGTCTCGCCCCAAGCACTGAATATTCCGCCCGCTCGATAACGACCAATCATATTTGTTTTCTTTACTCGAGTAAACTTTTAAATAAAGCCTTTCATCTGACACCTTTAAATAAAGAGTCCTAACATCATCGTTACTGACACTTTACTTTGTTTTGGTTCAGTGGATTGCAACAGCAGGTTACCTGTCCCTCCGAGTTGCTGCCCCAGGTGTAAACGTCTCCTGTGGAGGAGAGCACCAAGGTGTGCTCAGCTCCAACAGCAACATCCTGGATGTGGACCCCTGACAGAGCCGGCACCTGCTGGGGCCGGTTGTGGTTCCTGGCTCGGCCCTCTGGCAAACCAATCAGGCGATCTGTGACAGTTAAGTAAACAAACTATATGAATACACAGGTGCTCTTAAAATGATTTTTTATTATGAAACAACAGTATTTGTATCCAGCCAGGCACAGACCATACACACTCCACACAGAAAGGAGACTGAACCAAGCAATCACTGCTGCTCTGATTGTGATTATATTAAAATTAAGTTGTAGAGAAAAGAAAAAATAGAGTACCTTGGCCAAATGTGAAGACTTTCCCATCTTTGGTCAAAGCCACAGAGAACTGAGTGCCACAGGCCACCTTCTTGATGCCGATTCCACACAGTACGTCTACTTTCTACAGAGGAAAATAAATAAATCAATAAATAAACAGACTTCACATTCACAGAAGAACACAGTAATATCAGGTGAGACTGTTCAGGTGAAGCAGTGTGTACCTGAGGTGAGGACTTGGCTGTGGAATTACCAAGTCCCAGTTTTCCATAGTCTCCATCACCAAAAGCCCAAACCATCATTCCATCAGCAGAGACGACCAAAGTGTGGTTCAGACCACAGGCCACCTGAGGGGGGGAACAACATCAACATTAGCTCTGTACCTCCCCAATCATCTGTTTTCAAAAACTTATATCCAAGTTGGCAAGACATGAAAGAATTTAACAATTCTGGCTGCTATTTTTGTGAGTACAGGTCTAGCCAAGAAGTTTGACTTATTTTACTATCATGCATCATTTACAAGATAATAGCTTTTTTCTTTCTTATCTTGACAGTTCTTTTCTATCTTACCTGTCCCACTTGGTATCCCTCCAGAGCCGTGACCTTCTCTGGTAGCTTCTTGTTAGATGTGTTTCCAAGCCCCAGTCGGCCATAATCACCATTACCAAATGTGAAAAGTTTCCCGTCGGCTGTTACCACTGCTGAATGCTTGAACCCACAGGACATCTGGAAAGAGGAACAGAAAGAAATCAAAAACGGTCAAATTGATAAACCTACTTTACCTTTGAGTTCCTTAAACACTCTTGAATAAAGACGCACTGACCTGCACCACCTCTTCTCCCTGCAGAGCTTCGATCTGTCTGGGTCGGCGCTGGCGGTCACTGTTCCCGTGGCCCAGCTTACCGTAGTCGCCGTCCCCCCAGCTGAAGACCTCGCCACTTTCCGTCAGCGCCATGGAGTGACCGTCGCTGCCGCATGACGTCACCAGCTGAGTCACAACAAAACCTGGGACCACAAGACAATCAGGACACAGACATGTTACTGAAGTACAGCTAGTTACATCCAAGATTTATCAATATACTTATGGACCTGATATCAAGAACAGACAGCCAGGACAATAATTACCTACATGAGATACATCTTGATTGATTTTAAATTCCTTGGTACAGCACCCTCCCTCATAAATGTCTGATCTCTTCTAAATCTTTGGTCCTTGGGCCAAGACCCAAAATTTCACATATCGGTATCACCTGGGAGGGCAAATTCTAGTTGTGATTTTTTTTATTCCTATACACCACTAGATTAAGTTTTGATATACCTTGTTGACTGGCAGCTTTATAGTATTTATCACCTCTTAATGTAATAGACTGTTGCTATTCCTTCCTTCCCTGGAAATCATCTTTCTTTCATCATAGCCGATCCATCATTTAAGATGGCATAGGTATCAAAGGTTTTGTCCTTGTTAGATAGTGACAAACTGGGGCCGCCTGCGGCGAGGACCGTAGCCTCTACATGGGGCGGCCACTTTACCCATTGCACCATGCACCGCCCCTGCAAAGGTGGTTTTTTAATCCAGAATGTTATCGCCCACAAACACAGTGGGGATGCTGCTTTTCTGGACTAAACCTGAAGAATGTACAGAATATTTACTGTATATAAGAACTTGAACATACCTTTTAGTTAACCCACAATTATTTTTTTTTTGTTTTTTTAAGTAGCTAGCACTGATGGTTAGCAGTCATAATAATCAATATTATTTTCATTTTCAATTTGAAATGGCAATTAAAGTACTCCACAGTTAGGGTTGACCCTTTTAATTTGAAATGACAATCACAGGAAGTGGAGATACCAGACAAGCTGATACCAGCTGACTGACGGGAGTGGGAAAGAAGAAGAGAAGTAAAAGGGAGGAAGAGAAAACAGTTGCCCATTTCAGTAAAACAATATGTAAAAGTTTGTATTGTAACATCAACTAATGTGTCACCTTGAAGGGCAGAGATGACGGTGAGCACATGCAGGTCGTCAGAGTTTCCCTGCCCCAGGCGTCCGTAGCTGCCCTCCCCACACGCCAACACCGTCCCGTTGGGCTGGATCACAAAGGTGCAGTTCTGACCACACACCACCTGACGAGGAAGAGAGAGGACAATGTACTGTCAGTATCGTCTGTGTCCTGCCAGTGTTCTGTCTGTTCTGCCAGTGTTCTGTGTTCTGTCTGTTCTGCCAGTGTTCCGTCAGTGTTCTGTCTGTCTTGTCAGTCTTCTGTCTGCGTTGTCTGTGTACCTGTTGTGCCTGAGAGAAAGACGGAGCGGTGGTCGGCACAAGGATGTTCCTTCCGGCCTCTGCCAGCTGACCGTGTCGTCCTGCCCCCCACAGATACACATCACACTTTCCTCCAAGGTGCCAGTCCTGCAAACATCACACACATTGGGTTAAAGCATCTGCTATCACCTCCACAGAAAAACACTTTGTTGCAATTTATTCAAATATTGATCTGAACTACCTCTGGTCTCGATGTGGCCCAGGACATGATCTGTTCATCCATACCAGACCCCCATTTACTGTTGTCCTGCAAGATCAAGGGACACAGTTGTTACTGTATGCACCTACACAGGTATTCATTCGATTTTAAATTACAGCTCCAGCCACTGGTGCACAGACTCCAGCAGCAGACTCCTCACCATGAGCAGAGCCATCTCGTCTTTGGGCACCGGCTCCAGATCGGGAACAGAAAAGGACTCAGGGAAAGTGGCACCTCGAGCGAGGGCCTCCGCTGCCTTGACGGTTGTGGAGAAGCAGTCCAGCCACGCCCACTCACTGGCACTCCAGATGCCGGTGCTGGACTCTGGTGGGCAGTGTCGAAGGTGAGGCGGCACAGGGGGGCGACACAGGAGCTGGTCCAGGTGAAGACCCACCGCCAGGGAGGCAAGGCACTGCATGTAGGGGCTGTGGACGAGCTGCTCACCACATACAACGTGGGGCTGGAGGGTGGGAAAGAAAGGAAACATCAGAATTACAATACTAGTACTATAAGTACAATACTATAGTTTTTATACTGAGATGCCCACTTGTTGCACTAATTAATTTTTTAAAATATTTACTCAATTTTAGGGGCAATTTTTTGCAGACGCAGGCGTCCCCGGTTCGCAGTCCTGCATGTCATTCCCCTCTCTCTGCCTCCCCCTTTCCTGTCTATCTATACTAATCTATCAAATAAAGTGGCCCTGTCCTTTTTTTTCGAGTCCCACACCAAGCGGCCCTGTCCTGCGTGTCATTCCCCCCCTCTCTGCCTCCCATTTCCTGTCTCTCTTAACTGTCCTATACATTAAAGGCAAAATAGCTCCTAAAAAAATATATTTAAAAAATATTCTACAAATGTATTTATTCACACATCTACATAAATAATTTGTGAGTAATCCAGTACTTGTTTATTAGGTAGTTAAAGTACTCAATTACTGGATTTACTGAAAATGCCCATCAAAATGATCAATAGTTTCTATATATCTTTCAACCTTAATGTACCTTCTCGTACGCGTACTGCTCCTGCAGCATGACTGGCAGTCTCTCCAGGAAGGCCCTCATGCAGGGCGCCATGTTCAGGCCGACCACGCCCTGCTTCTTCAGCGCTGTGCGGCAAGTGGCCAGCACGTGGTTGGACGCAATGAACTCTTTGGAGCAGTTCACAACCAGTACATCCTGGAAAAGCCATACGAACACACACATACACAGAAATGAAACAGGGCCGCAGAATAAACAGGTATTGAATCGTGGAAAAATATGACTCAGGTGTGATGTTTTACCTTCGACCTGTTGGAGCAGACAGCGACGCCCACATCTGGGATCCAGACAATGTTCTGGATCGCCCCTGAACTGGCTACGACTGTCTGGACCACCGAGCCGTCCTGTTGAACGTAGACACACACAAGTACAGTGAGTGCAGAGGAAAGGTATTCAGCGTCTCTATAAACAACGATGTGGTAACCGCTGGCAAGACAAGCAAATGATGATCCCTTTGTTCTTTTCACCTCCATATTTTGACATTATGTGTTTTACACTTACATCCACGTATCTGTGGGACATGTACCTGCAGTGTTTACCTTCTGTTCATCCTGTGTGGGAGTTTTCACCTCCATCTGTGTGTGTCTCTTACCCGCAGTGACCAGATGTTCATGAGGCCTCCCACTCCTCCAGATGCAAGAGCCAGACCGTCTGGGCTGAAGGCTAGCGTCCTGACTGGAGTGATGTGGCCCTTCAGCTGGAAAATGCACGTCGCTCCATCTACTGACCAACGGGAAGACTGCAACGCAACAACAGTTACTCGTCAGGCCAGTTTGCTAAAAGATATATTGATGATGTGGCCAAAACATGCTTCTGACATTTCTTGTATGACTCGATGTTTATGTAGACAGGATAAGCAGATTGATAAATTGTTTTTAATCCAGACATATTATGAGAGTAAAATGCTGAGATGAGACAGGACGGGCTCGTTGGTTACCAGACAGATAGATGGTGGTAAGTAAAAGAATTTAGTTTGATGTTCATCTACGACTGGTAAGTAAACAGCTGTTAATGCTAATGTTAGCTGTCACAAAAACACCAGAAATGTGCAGGTCTCTTTCAAAAGTAAACAGATCTCATTTAAGATCTCACTTTCAATTCAAAAACAGTAATTAATTATTAAATTAATTGAAGTACCATTAATTTTGGTTTGGATTCATTGTCCCACCATCCTTCTGAGTGAGGGGAGGATTCTGGGAAGTTGGAGATGTCCTGGGGAACAGTCCAGACTGAGACCAGGCCATTCTGACAGCATCTGAAAAACAGCGACATGTGAAGAAACCGACTGGACCAGAGAGGAGAAACTAAGCATTTTATAAAAAGTCCTTCAGCCTGCAGGCGACGGTTTCCTGGAGCTCCAGAGGAGAAACTCATAAAGTGTTGGACTAAACAACAAAGCAGGATCAGTCACAGTCTGGCGTGCTAATAGAGACAACCTACATGGCTAGCATGCTGAGTGGCTTAGGCCCACATCCGGGAAGGCTGCACCAGGCCACGCCGTTCACCACCGATGGTTGCCTGAGGCTCTGCAGGCAGTGCCAGCCAGAGCCCAGGCCTGATTCAGAGTGGGAGCCGTGGCTGGCCCAGAGCTTCACTGTCTCCTCTTTGGCACAGGTGAGCAAGATCTGACCAGAGGGACTCCACTTCATACTGGTGATTGACTCCTGAGAAAATAATGATCAGCTTTAGTGATAAGAGGAACTGTTTTTTTTTTTTTTTTTTTTGCAGATTTACACTTCCATTGAATAAGATTGTTTTTGTTAATATACATTTATTCATTGTTATTATTTTGTTATTTCGTTTGTTTTGTTTTCATTCTGAAGAATCTAAATCAGAAAATCTGAAATCTGTTCTACTTTACCTTGTGTGCGTCAATGACCACGATGGCTCCCTTCTCTAAGGGCTCTTTGGATCCAATAAGCAGCTTTCCATCTGCGTACCCCACAGCAAACGGCTTGTCTTCGCTGTACCAAGCGATGTGCATCACCGCCACTGAGAGAGGATAAAAAGCTAATCAAGGACCAGTAAACTACTGCAGTTCTGTAAGTCACTAAATAACTTCCAATGCCTTCATACCATCCTTCCTGTAGCAGTGCTCCAACTCAGTGCGGTGCATGGTGGAGGTATCCAGTACCTCGATGAGGCCCAGGGTTCCATCCATCCGACCCACCAGCAACATGTCCTTGGGTTCCCCGCACCACAAGGACTCCGACTCCTCTTTAGGCCAAGCCAGAGCCGACACCCAGTGAGGCTGCACATCCAACAGCCCCTTACCACCTTAGAGAGAGGAGGGGAGAGGAGCTCAGTTACCTTTGTCATTTAACACATCTTTACATTGCATTCATAATTTCAACTGTACCATTTCCTAAAGTAATTACACAAATATGTCCAGAGAAAAAAGGATTAACAGTGTATTTAATTTGCTTGCCACTTTTCAATGGCACGAGAGAAAATGCTGTGATTAAAGCCAACAGGAATGTGATTGTGGACTTTCATCCTTGAGGAAATTGGAAATGGTTGAGGACATATGGTGCATGCTGCAGGGTGTAGTGGGGAGCAGGAAATGATGATTGGACCACATCCAGTCCCCAGGCATATTTATTTTTAATGGCAGCCATAAAATGTTCATAACTCCTCTCATTCATATTTTGTGGACCTCACACGCCGATAATACGAGCCGAGCCACACAGTGCATTAAATACTACAATGAGTCAAATTGAGTCTATCATTGACATGCTGTACAGTACAAACCAAAAAAAAAAATCCAGAGCAGCAAGAAAAACAAAGCAATTACCATTAACTTGCCAGATGTTGACCATTTTCTCCATGGCTGATGCCAGATATTTTCCAGTGACACTCCAAGCCAAAGGAGACAAGCAGGGGTCACTGGGAGAGCCCAGGCCTGACATACCCTCCTCCGAGCCATCACTGAGAAACGCAGAACAAACACAAGTTTAAGATGTGATGATATCATATTTTATGTACTGTAGAGTTTTTTATTGGTGGGAAAATCTGAAAACACAACCCCAGCGTTTTCCTGTACACACCCAAAGTGGATCTTTTGTAAAATGATGATGTCATACCCACACCACTGCTCTTCCTGTAACTTGAGACATGACGCTAGAGGATACCGTCTATGGACGTAACGTTACAAGAACAGCTGACTACTGTCACTCCCTCGGACACTGGGGCTCAATTGCGTCGGTTAAATCATCACCGATCGTCATATTTGCACCGATACAACTCTCTGTCAACATCTAGTTGACCTATAATGTTTGCAGTTTGAATACAGCTGGGGAGCTTTCCATCTTGTTCTCTGTTTTTGGTGTTTATGTGTGACAGCGTTACAGTTCGGCATATGTACAGCGTTTTCAGACGTTTTCAGTGGATCCGTGTGAACGCAGATATTTTTTGAAGCAATACTATCCTTACAGAGATTTTTTTCAAATGAACGAGAATTGTTTTGGGTGAAGCTCCATTTTCATGTGGACAAGGCCTTAGCCTTTTCCAAAATTCATTGTGTGGTGTTAATCAGAGTAAATGACAGCTAGAGGTTTGATTCTACACCCAAGCCCACCCTGGCTCTAGGACCTCCGCCCCTTTCCCTTGGGACCAGGCCAGGCTTACGCCACAGGACTAGGGAGCATAAGCGTTTTTGACTGTTTGTTTTAATCTGTATTTTTCGATCCTAATGAACACACTATTTAGTTATATAATACTCAACACATATTGCTGTGTTGCACTCGTAGGGTTCATCTGAACAGTCTGTTAAACAACTCAGAGTTGTAGAATGAAACTTCAAATATTACAGACAACTAATTGAAAAAAAGTCAGGTTTAAATTGGCCTTGAGCCCAGTTGATGGGACATGCCAGGTCAGGTCAGAGAGAACATGCACAAGCTCAGGTAGAGTCTGGATCGAATGACAAGGAACACCTGAGAACCTGAGATGCATTTTCAGGGTAAATACAGAAAAGGCCATCAAACTAATACCCACATGCTTCACTGCAGAGTCATAAAAGAGTTTTCTGATGGTAGGACACAGGAGCTGAAGAGCTGGACGTGTTTCAGGACTTACTCTCTGTTGAAGATGCAGGTCTGCTGCAGGGTGTACTGGCTCTTGGTTACATTCCACACCCTGACTGTCCCGTCATTGCCACTGGTGGCCAACAGGCCTTTCTTACTGCACCAGGCACACGTGATGACCTGAGTCAAGAGAGAAAGACTTTAGGCACTGAACAGAAAGACAGGCTGTCACTATTAAATGCATTTTAGTGACACAAGTTAAATTACTGACCCTGCTCTGGTGAGCCTCCAGCTTGATGAAGGAGCACTTCCGCAGATCCCCTGCCATGTCGGCAAAGGTCTGCGGACGGCTCTGGTTGTTGTCGCGGTCATGGGCAGCCAGCGTGCGCACCAGCTGCTGGGCGGCCCACTGGCGGTGCTGTGAGGAGAGCCTTGACGACAGGCAGCAGGCTGCCAGCGCGTTGGCCAGCTCCAGAGGGCCTACAGCGGAGGGATTATGGGAAGGATGGGCATACAAATGCGCAATTAGACCTGCTCGACACGGAACACAAGGTGACAAAACGGCCCGGTGAGTGAGAGAAGGGACAAAAATGAAAAGCAAAACATGAAAAAACAAAGAGCACAGAATAACAAAATGGTGCTTCTACATAGATCTGCATGGAAGCTGAACAGACATCAATGAAGACATTACTGCTATTACTACATGAATTACACAAACACATGCTAATTAATTTGAGATGTTTAAAAGCTTGACAAGCTAAAAACACATCGTAACACATTCTAAAAGCAACAGCATGATCATCCTGATTTATCCTGGATTATATTATTAAACACATACGAGGAAAGCAAAACAATAGTTTACACAAATATAATCTAGCGCCTACTTATCAAAAAAAATAAATAAATAAAAATACTAATAAGAAATGATACAGTGATGATAAATGATACAATAATTGATACAGAGATGCACAGAAACAGTGACTGATTGGATGAATCAGTTTAGTTGCATCTCACTCTCTTCTATGTTTACAAACCTCTTTTCTCCATATCAGCCTTGTCATACGCAGGTCTGAGTCTGGCCCCTTTGTCTGCCAGCAGAGCGACAAGAGCCTGCGTGACCACGAAGTTGGGCGAGGTGATGAGCTTGTTCTCCTCGGCCACGCCGCGCAGGAAGCTCGGCAGGAACTTTCTCTGGATGGGGTCGTCCACGGTGGTGAGGTTCATGCCTGTAGCTGCAGAGATCAGGTTCTGGAAAAGGAAATAAACTGATCAGCAGGTGCAAAGGTTGAACATCAACGAAGTGTGTGTATGTTAATGTCTATTTCCAATGTGGAAATGACAGACACAACAGGCAATAATGGATAACAACAAGAACAACGAATTAATAGAACAAAGTCAGATATAAAATAATAATATAATGAGAAGAACATTTTTGAAAGCAGGAGCGAAGAAGAGAACTTACAACATCCTTTGTCCTACAGTAATATAACTCAATGAGTGGCAACCACGTAATTTCTCGTTTTTTGTTCCCATGCATTGAGTGCCAAAAACGCAAAACTGAGCTGAATAAAGCTTTTGATAAGGAACGCGATAGTGTGAAGATGTGTACCTGAGTGCAGAGTTGCACCAGCAGCTTGGCAGCATTGGGGCTGTTGGAAGCCAGGCAGCCCACTGCTGTGCTCAGGTAAGCCAGACAGGAGATGGGTTTGCTCGCCTTGGCGGCCCCGCGGGGCCTTTCGGCGTGACCGGAGCCCGCTGTGGGACTGGTGGAGAGACCGGCTCGGCCCGCTGCTGCCAGACACATCAGTCTGACCAGAGTCCTGATGTCGGTCAAACCGAGAGACTCCAGACCTGCTGCGAGGCTGCAACTCGAGCCGCTGTTATAAGAGCAGGGAAATCGTGTGAGACATAAAAATTGTCAGATGCAACAATTTACAATATTTTAGTTAATATTTTCCTCCCTGAGACTGAAATGCATCAAATATTTTTGGCGTAAAAGAGCCTCCCCAAGTTACACTAGTGACTAAAACTTTAATATTATTGATGAACAATTTTATCAATAAAACTTTCCAGTGTATAGAAACAATCAGAAATACACCTATTCAGAAGTTTCATGTTTCTACAGCCTCGTAATTGCTGTGTCAGTGTTGTTGAGGAATGATTACTGTGCCTACATTTTGATGAAACTGTACTTTAAAATGCTCCACAAATAGTGAGAATTTCTTTAATGCCATCACCAGGGGGAGCCAAACTGCATATTTTTTTCCTCTGAGGTTTTTACCAAGGAAAGAAGTTATCGCTTTTATTCACACAACGTAAGCTGTTGAATTACCGACGGGTGTTAACTCATAGATTTAATTTCAAGAGTCACTGTTTGTGTTGACTAATTCCTAAGGTGGAGAAAGACAACACACAAACACGCGCAAGCACAGAAGGAGTGTGTGAGTGTGGAGATGGCTACCTGACAGACAGTAGGGACAGGGCTCTCATCACCATGGTCCTGGCCAGCAGCACCTGCGCTGCAGCCGTCACCCTCCTCAGGGCCATCACTCGGTCATGAGGGTTCTGTAGAGCGGCTGCTTGCTCCCCGAGGGTCACCCTGCCCGACGAGCTCTTATCCACCGAGGTCTGACAACCTGGATAAGCAAACACACTTCATTAATATTACAAATCGTACACAATCAAGGGTTGAACTGATGGTTTTTCCTCAGTTTGATAAGCTCCAATTAATGAACACACAAACTATCTAAAACCGAGGAACTGATGATGACATCAAGAATCTTTACCAATTTGCAGCAGGGTCTCCTCCATGCTGTTGGTGGCCGTCACCATGGCTACGGAGGCACCGAGTGGATCACTGTCAGGGAACTGGACGGCCTCAGGGACGACCCTGCGCTCACTCAGACCCAAGGGGCCGGCCAGGAGCTCAAATTCTTCTTCCCCTGTTAGCTTCTCGTCTTCATCAACGTCCAGCATGTCCCAGTCCTCTGCAGCGGGACAGAAAAACACACACAATTTGAAATGGAAGAACACGGCTAATGGGAAAATTAAAAGGCATGTTGTGATAACTAACATATTTGAAATCCAATGTTGTTTCTTGAACTTAAACAGTAATTGTGGCCCTGTGAAAATGTTTAGGCTCTCTGCTAAGTCAGTAATATATGGAGGTGTTGTATTATAAATTATCAGAAAAATTTCCCAGATGCTCCCAAATATCAGCATGAAAACATTTATGTATAACATCCTTTTGTATCATGCGTCACCTTCATAGACGCTGTCCTGCTTCCCCAGGAGGTCGGGAGCCTGTCCTTTATACCTGAAAACAAACCACAGAACAAATGACACAACAGTTCATCAGGTTTACTTCCTTTGAATAACAAGCTAATACAGAAGAGCACATACATCGAACAGGATGCGCAGTTCGTACAAAATGTATGTCATTGTATAATGGAATATTAACTCAAAACAACTGCACACAGAGCTCCCAAAATATTTTTAAGCCCCTCTGGGTCTAACTGTGCACATGTCAAAGCTACGTCTACTTCTACTTCTACGCTTGACACAATAACTCCAATAACTGTAGCTGAATCAGTGCCTGATATTTAAACCACCTGAAACAACAAACATCATTAAACTCCATCAACATTATTCTACATCACACATTCACGTTCGTTCTTCTTCACATACACCTACCTCTCCACTACAGGCACTTTGGCTTTACTTTTGATGGCCAGGTACTTCTCTCTGCAGCTGCCACACAGCAGATAGTAGGGATTTCCGCTGCCACACTCGCCTCCAAACCAGCCGTCCACATAGGAGCCGTTGCTGCGGTAACCTTGCCGGTTGGCACTGCGGCCGCAGCCCGGGTGGCTCTTCTTCATGTGCTGATTGAAGTTGGCCACGTTCGCCTCGCACAGTTCGCACACCACCACTTCATCTCGATCGTCTGTCTCGCACACATGCTGTAAGGGTACAATTACACACAGACACACACACACGTTGACATTCATGAAGATGAAATGCGTTTTTTACCTAACACGCACAAGACAGAGTTGTTAGGCTTCAGAACTCCAGCGAAGCATTCATGCAATGTAAAATATTAGATATTAGACGTATGAGTCAGTGACAGATTTGCATGAATTCAAAGCAACAGCCATCAGAGTTAGTGTTGAGTCTTTCACATCAGCCTGTTAGTCCTTTTGGGGGAATCAGGGGAAATGATGCTGGACAAGTGAGTGTCTCATAAACCTGACTGATAAAGCTGCATGTCAGCGTGCACACATGGCTTTACAGTGGTGAGGAGGTTATGCAGGGCAGACACAGAGCAGAGTGGTGATGGCAGCCCTCTGACCATAGCATAAAGTCACACACACCCATGTTGGCCAGTCCAGTACCTCCGGGATCCACATTCCCAGAATGTCGGTGTCACTGGCAAGGTCCTGGCCAAACATGGCCTCCATCGTCTCCTCATCCAGGTCCATCTCCAGCTCTTCATCCAGGTTGAAGTCATACAGGGCGGCCGGATCTTGTTGCTGTTGAAGGGACGAGACCTCTCGGCGCGACTGGCTGTGGTGGGCCTGCACTGAGCGATACAGTCCAGCTGAGGACAGGAAAGTTTTATGTGAGCTGATGGAGCAAGAGGAGAATATGAAGAATCTGAAAAGAGGAGCAAGTGTAAAAATCCTCACCAGCACGGGCCAGCAGCGTCCGTGCAGCCAGGTCAAAGCGATGTTTCCTCCCAACAGCAGAGCGTCCTCTAAGAGCCACACCACTGGAGGCTGATGCACTGTCTTGCTCCAGCCCCTCGGGACTACGGAGTAAACAAAGAACCTTGTTTTTATATGGGAGCAGTAAAAGAGGTCTAAGTTACAGTACAACAGTATTTTGTTTTTCTCAAGAAAAACTTGATGAACCATATGAGAGGTCACAAATGAAAAACATTAAATCAGCAGCTGCGGCAGAGAGGAAGCTGCTGATCCTTGGGTGGTGCATTCAGGGATCAGCAGCTTCTTCACGGCAAGTGTCCCAAATCAAACACAACTGCACCTGCTAAGAAGTAAATGACAATGAAAACGGACCGTATGGCTAACAGGGGTGGCAAAAAAAACACACATCTATTTTAAGGCCAGAGAACAGAAGGTTTTCTAATCTTTGTGAGACTACCTACCTCTCACTGAAGCCTTCCTCCATCTCTGAAGTGTCTGCACTGGCAATGTCTCCAGGTGAGCACAGGTATGCGCTCTGGTCCAGAGATTTTCCCCCAGCTGAAGCAGTCGCCCCAGGACAGGAGGAGTCTGACCCGTCTCCAGTGACACCACTGCCTCTGGTGTGAGGCTCGTCGTGCTCGTCCTCTGTTCCTGGATGTTCAATCATCCACATGGCCAGGACAGTGATGTTCTGCGCGTCCGCCTCTCCTCGTGCACCTGGAGATTTGACATCCATGTACCACAAAATCTGAGTCATGCCACAATATTAGAGATGCACCGATCAATTGGCCGCCGATTAAAAAGGCCGGTTTTATATCCAATCGGCCCAATCAGTGACCGGCCGGTCGCTGACGTAATTTCCGGTTTTCGGCCGATCAAACTGACCTGCATGCGTGGTGTGTAGCTGCTCAATGCGCCCAGAGCAAAACAGCAGCGAAGCTAAAAACTAGCAGACGACTCAGGAAGAAAACATCTATCTTTGCAATGCCTGCGAGTCAAAAGTAAGCCGTGGAGGATCAGTGTTTCCTCCAGGATTTTTTCAAAGAGTGGCGGCGAGGGTGGTTGGGGGAGAGGGGGCGGGGGACAACTGGCATAACACCGGAACGTTTCAACGAGGGGAGGTTGTCGGACTGTATAACGCCGGGGCCACACCGGAGGAGGAAGCACCAAGAAGCGGAGGCACTTTCATTAATCTTCTGCGGCAGGCTCACGCCCTGCAGCGATTGTTTCAGCACCGGGTCTATTTTGTGCACGAGCCGTGAGCAATCGCATCAATCTTGGCAGGAAGTCACACAAAGAAACATGACGAGAGAATCTGGTCAATTTTCAAAATAAAACACCACGATTGACAAATACGTGAGACCAATACGTTTGTAGCCTATTTGTGTTTATTAATCTAACCAGAGCACGAGAGATGAACACACACATGGGCTACACACACACACACACACAGATAGAGAGAGAGACAGAGCTGAGGGGCAGAAGTGTAAGCACTGTTGAAACTCTCACTCCATTATGATAGCATCAGTCTACCACTAGTTGTGGTTTTAATTGCAGTTATATAAGCAAAATGTTGTCTGGGAGAGGGATACTTTTATTAAATTTACAAATGTGGTGTCTATTGTATGATTATAATTATTTCTTAGATAGAAAATCGGTATCGGAAAAATCGGTTTTGGCAGGTCAGACCTCCTTAAAAACCGGAAGTCGGTATCGTCCAAGAATTTTGCAATCGGTGCATCTCTACACAATATTCATTGTCATAAAAAAACAAATTGTCCATCATGCATGCACCAGTCTCACCGGACTCACCAGTGGCCTCCAGGGCTTTGGTGATCTGCCGCAGGGAGAATCCCATCTCCAGCAGTGGCACAGCGATGGCAGGAGGAGGGGGAGAGGTCGACAGCCTGCTGCTGGGGTCCGACAGAGCTGCAGCAAACATCAGCCACCGTTAGTGAATTTGTTACAAAATCTGGGATGAGGCTTTGAGAGCACTGAAAACACATTGAAAACAACTGTGCAGCCTTGGCTGGTTTTCCATGCAGGGCAGTGTGACATACTTACAGGTACCCGTTCTGTTCTGAGGTCTGCTAGGCTGGGAATCGGGGGAGGTGAGACTCTGCCTGCGGCCAACTTCATCCGAGGGGGAGGTGGGCAGAGATGACACCGGAGGGGTCTGAGCACGACGGGTTGGAACCAGGGTGGTAGTCGGGTAACTCGAGAACATTTGCCTGCGATACCAAAGAGAAGCGTCAAACAGAGATAAACAAGGCGACTCTGTGACGCTGGCTGGCTGACAATATGTGCAGCCATCTGTTCTGACCTGAGGAGGCTGAGAGGCATGACTCCCGGAGACTCAGACGCGGGGACAGTCTCCGTGTCCGTGACAGGTGTGGTAGCGGTGGTGGTGTCCTCCAGCGACGAGCTCATGAAGGAGGTGGTGCTGGAAGCAGAGGGGCTCGTGGTGACCGGGGTTTGTGCCAACTGCTCGCCCTCTGTGCCTTCCCCCTCACCCTCTGGTTCACTCCTCACTCCTGAGGGACATTAGAGCCAAAGAGCCTGTTATTTACAGAGTAGTAGTGATAACCTCCAGTTTATTCAGGCGTTTGAAACTGAAACACCCTGATTTGAAGCACGTTAAATTGCACGTTCATACCAGGTTTGACCTTTCCCCCACTCGGCTCCTCCAACAGTCCGTTCACCACCAGTTTGTAGATCATGGCCTGCGCCCTCTCCAGGTCTGCCAGGCCCAGGGCCCGCTTGATGGGCGAGCGCATCACCGCCCGCTTCACCATGTGGCGCATGAGAAACTGCAGAGCCGCGCGCATCTCCACCTCCTCCTGGCACACCGGTGAAGTGGCGGCCGTGCTTCCACTGGTGCTGGCATTCAGATCAGCGTTGTGCCCACTTGGTGCCGCCTCTGGTAACACCTTGATGTCAAGAGAGAGCAGGTTAGCATCAATCTGACTACAGCAGATGTGCAATATGCATCATTCTGTGTGTTTGCACCAAATTTGTCTAATTTTCCAAAGTTTTTAAAACATGGTATGAAGCTGCAGACTTCTCATATTTTCTTAGAGGAATAGTGGTCGTGTGAAATACACTTACTGGCTGAACTGACTCTGTCCAATGATACAAGCACCTCTGAAGCTCCCAAAACAACACACTTTAATCTGTTGATCATTTCACTTTAAAATCATGATTTGTGATGAATTTCAAACTTTGGTTCTGCATAATGTGTTGTATAATGTTAAACAATGTTAGCTATTAAGTGATAATAAGTGAAGGATGTCTCCTGTTATTTCAAGTCCATGCTAAGATAACACTGCTAATAGCAGCTTTATATTTAACCCACACATAAATATTTTCATCTACCTTTCAGTTCCTTTAAAATCACAATCACAATGCAGCTGATCTGAGCTTGTCAACTGCTAGTGTCCATGATGTGAAGCTAGACAATTTGAGTTATGTGGCTGTAACTTCCACACACACACACACACAAAAAAACAGAACAGAAAACTGAGCATCATGTTTTAACTGAATTCTTCAACTGGACAAGTGTGGATCATCACATTAACAAATACAAAACCAGACTGTTTCCCGTCAGTCATGCTCATATTTTTTCTCTCTCTTTATCAAAACTTATCAAAACATTGCTGCCACCTTGTGACGTGTGTTGGTCATTGTGCACAAGTTGTGATTCCTCATGGAGTAAATAAATTGCTTCACATTTATAACTACTTTAACATTGTTGGTCACTCTAAGTTATTGTATTGGTAACTTAAAGAAACAACAAGTACCTTGGGGATGAGCAGCAGCTCAGCATATTTGCTGCAGCTCAGCAGGGCACTGAGCGTCTTCATGGCTCCCAGGTAAAGGTAGGAGAGTTGCACGGCGTGGATCTCTGACTGGGTGGCGATGGAGGCAGGAGAGGCTTCGTGACTGCGGGAGCCATGCTCGTGGCCTTTCTTCCTGTTCCCTTCAGCTGGAGTGTGAGGAGCTGCAGCAAAGAGAGTCTCGTTCCCTCCCACTCCTCCACCACCCACAGAGGAAATCTCACTCTCTGACTTTGAGCTGGGTGCCACGTGCGCCTTCACCTCGTCCAGGCTGTGGGACACGCGCAGGTCAGAGGTGGTGGTGCTCGGACCTGTTCCGGATGAGGCTCCGGCACCATCTCTTTGCTCGTTGCGGTTGTGCCCCTCGTTGTCTGCTTTGTCTTCGTTAGTGGTTGGCTCGTGCCCAGTTGATGCCGCGTTGCGGTGTTTCTTTTCATGACGGCGAGCGCTGAGCTTCGCGGCAGTTTCCTCGTGGATGCTGGTCAGGTAGGTGAGGTCCAACAGCAGAGAGGCGGTGAGGCCACGGAAGCGGGCCACGTCAAAGGGCAGCGGCTCGCAGGGCTCCAGGTTGTATAACGGAGTGTCACTAGGCGACCAGAAAGTTGGGAAGCTTTAATAGAAGGGAGTGGAGAGTGATAGGAGACAAGGGAAGGAAACACAAAGTGAGGGAGAGGGCAGGAGAGAAAAAGCACAGCATGCAAGACAAATAAAAAGATGGAATGTGTGGGTTTGGCACAAAACAATGTTTTTCAATGAACTACTAGGGCCATGCAAAAGAGTAATGATGGAAAGGGGTCAGTCAGAAACAGAAACGTTACATCAGAGTAAAGGAAGATGAAGGGTGAATAGGCGAGTCAAAAGGAAGAGGCTAATGCATCAGAAGAACATGAACAAAGGCAACTTCAGAAGCCCGGAGGTCAATCAGCACATTTCTACCCAGCCAGACTCTTTACATGGCTCTAACTGTTACAAACTTCTGTTTTTACCCTTTAAAAATATACCAGTAAGGAACAAACACAGCAAAATATATCCAAAGAAAAAATGTTCAAAGCAAAGTTTAGGAAAAGGTGCCACAGCAGAGCTTTTTCCCCAGTACCTGATGGTGATCTCAGCTTCGTCCCACTGCACCTTAGCCGATGTACTTCCCTCCTTCACTACACCCAGGAGAGTAGCGTGGCGCCCGGTCTGCTTGTGGACGCAGCGCCCACCGACACGGAGGCCCGCATCTGCACCACCAATCACTGCCAGCACCGGCCACACCTCCGTGCAGAGGGTCCTCAGGTGGTGCTCCGACAGCTCCCCGAGGCCGTGCTGCCGCCCGTGGCGTCCCCGCTCCTCCTCCGTCCTTGTGGGCGTTTCCTGGCTTTCTCTCTGGGCGTCATGCTCCTCGCGGCTCTGCACCGAGCGGCTCTTTTTCAGTCTCTGACCCCCGCCGCCGCTGGAGGCGCTGGCTGACTCTCTGAAACAAGGTTTGATCTTGTGAAGCCGCTCAATCATGGTCTTGTTGATGCGATGGGTCCAGTGGTCGGTGCGGTGTAGGATGCGGATCAGCTGCGTGGTGGCCTCAGCCAGCACAGTGGCCATGGGGCTGCAGACCGGGTCGCCTGGTAGGAGGTCTCGAGGTGTTCCCCTCATCTGCATGTCACAGATCTTAACCTGAAGCAAAAGATTTAAAAAAAAACCACACAATTACGTAAGGTTCTCACATATAGTTACACTTTATTTTAGTATATTTTTGGGGCTTTTTGGCTTTAATTGATGGGTTAGTTGAGAGAGACATGAGAGAGGGGGAATGGCATACAGCAAAGGGCCACCCGATGCAGGATTCAAACCGGGGCCGGCTGGAGAAATGTCCAGTGCTCTTCACTTAATGGTCTTGTAATATTAATTATTATAACTGGTCACATTGCACAGAGGATGGGACTGGTATTGACAATGGACAGAGGGATATTACAAACATCTGCAATACTTTCTTTTAAAATTGTCCTTTCATCAATTTTAACCTGCACATCTGTAACTCAGCACCATTGTCAGCGAGGGTTTTCTCTAAGTGATGATGATGATGAGCTCACAGATAGTTTGCTCCTTCCATGCAGCTTAAATAGTTTTAAAAAAATAAAAAAAAAGGTTGAATCTTATAACATATTTAAATTACGTAGTATCGATAAGAGTATGGTAAGTATCAGTCCCGATAAGGAGTATCGGTATCAGTATGGGTATTGGTATTGATAAAATCCTAACGATATACATCCCTAATCCCAACGCACAAGTGTTGAACCAACTTGATATTACTGTTTTACAGAGAACAGGACAGTTGGACATTTATGTTGACCTACCTTTTCTCCCGGGTTACTGCTGTAGAACATCACACAGGGATACAGCTCTGTGGCATCCACGTCCTCAAATGCCAACTTTGGCTCCTGTGGAAGCACATATTAGTAATTAGACATGGACACATAACATCTGCTCTTCATGATGTTTCTCTCAGAGTCTCTAAATATTAATAACATCTTATCAAATAATCTTCCATGAACCCCGTTCATTTGCGAGAGTGAGCACCTGTGATACCTGCTGGTGTCTGACCTATGTCATCCAAAAGAAAACACAAACGTATCCCATAACCGTAGTCCCTTATGACAGACAGGACTACATAAATGCGCACATCGTAATATTTACATGATAATTCATCAATCTACTGATTAATTATCAAAAGCTGTACAACTGTACAAAACAACTGCAACAGGACACGTTGAAGTGACATTTACTTTGATCAACATTACGTCTCAAATTAATTAATTCACTCATAAACCACATAATAAGTGGGATTATATAGAGTTTGTCTGTTGTTATGGAGAAATAAACCCAGACAGGATGTATGAAACCCTGTCATTTTGTCAAGAAACTGTCATTTCCATCCTGCGGTTTGCAGCTATCATATGAGGAGAACTGTCAAATCAGACGCAAATATGGCGGCGGTCCTTTCGACGTGACGTCACTGCAACCCATGAATGGCAAGGGTCTTGCTTAGAGAGTGTCGCCATTGTGCGCCGCCATGTTAGGACACGGTGCCAACTAGAAGAGCATGTTTCAAGGGTTTCACGTTCACAAAAAAATAACAGAATTATTTAATAGATAAATAATAGAATCTGAATGCTAGATATCACTGGACATCTTAAATTGGATGCAAGATACTTTGTGCACCTTGCCCCCGGTCTTGAGGTTGACTTATTCCTCCTGTGTCTCTCACCTCTCCGTTCTTGCCAAAGGAGATGGTTCTGGCCTCCATGTCCAGGACACAGGTGATGAAATCCCCCTGGGTGAAGCTGCTCAGCGTCAGCGTTTGTTCACCATTGTGATAGAGGTTCCCGCTGTATGCCCGGTACAGCCACATGTCTGATGTGGTGCGGTGGTTGAAGTCGTGCACGGGCCAACGGGACACCCCCACACACGTTCCCTCATTGCCTCTATTTTCCTTCACGATGTAAAACTACAAGAGAAAGCATGAGATCAAATGAATGCTGTGTCTAAATGTGATCTAGTTTGCATCTCGTCTTGGTTTATGAGACACTGGATGCCAGGAATGGTAACAGCTTCTAAATTGATGATGTTATAACTAAACAACACTGTACCTTCCACTGGTAACATCCAGAGGTGATACCGGTGGAAGCTAGGCCGTAGCCTTTGCCCCCGCTGCCGTGCGTCAGGCCCTGGCCATTCTCCACCACACAGCACTGAGCCTTCTCCGGGTCAAAGGACACTTCCTGTATGGGAAGGTTCTCGTCCTCCTCCTCTGCCTCCCCCTGTGGAGTAAACAAACTGTCAGTGACTCAAACGAACACAGCAGGAAGTAAAGAAGAGGTGTGGGGGGTGGGGTGGCTGGTTCGCACACCTGTAGTTTGAGCTCCTGGACTTTTTCTTTAATCTGGATCGAGTGCTTTGCTTGAGCAATGGGAGCCTCCCACATGCAATCAGACAGCAGAGAGAAGAGACGCTCCACCACCTGGAAGAGAGAGAATTATATTAGTGACATCCAGTCTGTTATATTGAGGGATCAGATCAGTGATGGTCTACAGTTTCATAGTGGCGTGCCTGTGACATTTGGTCATCCTCCATGTTGGCCTCGCAGGCAGGCAGGACGGCTTCCAGGACATGAAGCGCAAGGAGCCGAGTTCTCAAGTTTCCCACCAAAGGCACGCCTGAAATTAGCCACCAACATCAGTTAATGTCTCGGCTATGTTTTGATACAAGCACCCCACCCCCATGTGTCTGTGTTGTGTTACATCAGCTGATCGTACCTGAGCAACATTTCTGCGCTGCAATGTTGAGCAGCACTTCAGTCCACTTGGGGGAGGCCATCTTGGACTGGATAGCCTTGGAGGAGACGACTCTTCTGAGGAAGACCAGGAAGTCTCCCAGGTGGAGCTCCGCCGTGTGCTGCTTACGGATCAAAGCTGAAACACGAACATGCGCACAGATTTACTTGGCTGCATTGTCACTTTTCTTTAGGGTTGGGCATTGTTTGAAGTTAAACGATTCCGGTTCCGATGCCAATTCCATGTTTCAATGCCGGTTCCTAACGATTCTCGAAACGTTCGAACCTGCCAGTGCCCAACCCTACTTTTCACGGAACATAATTTGGGAAAGTAAGGAGGTGACCTGTAGCAACAGTTTTTCTTTTAGTTTTGAACATGTTAATTGTTTTCTTCATTTGAATATCAACATCAACAGAGGCCCAGGGAGGTCTGTGTGTGGCAACTGAGAAAACAACTTCATCACAAAAACAAGAGCACACCCCAGCTGGATCCACCTCTTCTTTGTGTCCTTGGAAATGCCTCTATTGTAATTTTTTTTGTGTGTGTGTGTGTTTTTTGTGTGATTCTGAATTTGTAGCACATTTGTCTCATTTGTGTATGTGTTTTCTTAAGTTGGCGAGAGTTTAAAAAAAAAAAGAGTTAAACATTAAAACAAAAGCAAAAAGGGTCCAAAGAAGAAACTAATTGAACTAATTAACTTATGTTTCAGTTGAATGAAAGTTCTTTAATCATGCAGCCAGGCAGCTACAATCATTTGTTCCTGGTGCAACTCTGATCTGCAACAAACTGGCTCTTGATTCCTGATCATACGACTCAACGTCTCCTCAATCACATTGAGCAAAAGTTCATAATGAGGGAATGATGATGTTGTGTTTGATCAAAGCCTCCGTCAATGAAAAGTAAAACTGCTCATGGCCACAAAAGGAATACTGCAAAAATAAAAAAAAAGATTCTAATGCCATCATACTTACTGTATCTGATAAGTATTTAAATAAAATTTTCAGTGGCTGTATTGAAATTTAAATTCTCTCTGCCACACCTTTAAAAAAAAAAAAGGAATACTGCATAATTCATGATAGACATGAGGGACAAGGCATCCTCAACAGAAAACAAACTAAATGAAAAACTGATCTGAATTCTCTTATCACCTCTGAAGTCTTTCTTTTCAGAGTCTGTGCTGTCTTCATGTTTGTTGTCTTCCCCAGGGGACAGCAGACTAACTCCTGCCTGAGACAGCAGGTTCTTCAGCTGACTGCAGAGCAGGTCCAGCAATGACTGGACGACCTTGGGACTCAGTTTGTCTGCATATGTCCTGCAAATGCAAGAATTACAACAGGTGATGTGATATTTTCTTTGTCGTGCTTCGACACTGGTGTCACAGTGACTCCATTCCCTTTAAATCTCTTACCCAGTGCTGATGGCGAGTATCTGCAGCAGGCGGGTGGACGCCACCTTCAGAGCAGTGCTGAGCTGGGACACTCCGGGTTTCTGCAGCAGCTGGAGCGGCTGCCCCAGCATGGTCTCTGTGCCACAGAGCTGAGACAGCACATTGAGCAGCCCGCTTGAGATGGCCAAGGAGACGTCCACTGGCTGGTAGCGGACGCTTAGAGCAAACACGGTCACCAGCAGGAGGCGCTGCTGGGCTTCTAGATGGAGAAGGAAACAGGGAAGAGAGGCAAAATGTTTCAGGTCGGCTGCTGACAAAACAGAATCTTCAAATTACTTTTAAGGAAACTAAAACAAGCTCAGCTGAACCGCTCTGGAAGCTGCCCTGCCAAATTAAAACAAATCATAAATCTTATATAAGTTCCATGACTATACATGTTTCCATTTTTTATTACCAATGTGATGCTTGTTGGCTTGCAACGCTCTCTCCAATGTCACAGACAGCTGCTGGTAGATCTTATGAACAGCTGTTTGGATTTCCATTTGCAGGCTCCTCTTAGCTGCTTTTACGCCATCCTGCAAAATAACAGCGCACACTCACATGTTAAAACACTTGGCCAAACAAGTAAGACAAATTGAACTGCCTTTCTATCCACTTATCAGGAGCCTCCCACTGCACCTGGTAGTGATGCAGCTGAACGCTCTCTCTCCTCAGCCCACCGGTGCCCACGGTTCCAAGGCCGAAACAACCGGCCAAGAACTGCAGCCTGACGGAGGTGAGCAGTGAGGAGGACTGGAAGGCACCGCTGGAACGATCCGTGCTCCCCGGCTGGCTGCCCTTCTCCTCCATGCCAGAGATCAACACCACGATCTGGTGGAGTGCCTCCAGCCGCAACTGGAGATAAAACACCACAACAATCAATGGTACATTCTAACAGGGTCACACACGAGCCATTCGGTTGCACTTGGTGACATGTATCCATGAACATGACCATTTGAGTTTATTTTGAGTTTATTCACCCATCATGCTGCTGTAAACATCTGGTAACACCTCAAATCCACAGCTGTGAATAGTGCTCAACAAATGCACCATTCACTCATGTATGAGTTAAGTTTGCTAAAAACCATTAAGTATTAGTTTATACTATATGTATAAATATAAGTGGGAGTCAGTGGTTTTGAAGTTCAGCACCACAGGTGAGAGTACCAAGGGACAGGCTGATGCTTTGCCTTGAGGGGATTAGCTGACAAGAAAAATACTGAATATCATCAGTATTATATTCTAACAAATCCTGTCAGTATTTTACATGAAAAGTTACAGATTATAATCAATTCAATGAAAAATCACATTAAAAAGGAAAAGTGGTATCCCTGGTCCAACTATAGAGGGTTTCTCATTATGATTCTATGAGAGATCAGAGCAACAAATTTGACTTCAGAGTCCTGGGTCAGTCTCTCACCTCAGCTCGGCTCTGCTGCTGCTCCATAGCCAGGATTGTTGCCTGTGGGCTGGTGGACATGCTTTCCTCCGGCTCCTTGAAGGCCGGAGCCAGGCCCACATCACCACTGATGAAACTGACCATGTTGTCGATGAGGGCGTGGATACCCAGTGAGCGGCTCAGGTCTATGTCCGATTCCTCATAGGAGTATGCCGAGCCATAGCTGCGCTGACGGCTCAGCTTGGCCCTGAACCAGGACTCGGCCAGGGAGTCTGGTGAGCTGTGGAGTAAGCCTGGGGGCGGAGAGGGAGAGAGGAGCCTTTCAGATGGATAAATGCACAACACGACTCTCCCGATGGATGGACCATGAATCTTTTAAGCACTTAAGAGCTAGGCAGTGCAATGTATTATTACTCTATAAAAGTTCATCAAATGGGCAAATGCTGATTCCCCATGCAGGCTCAAGCCTTCGTCAGCCATTATGAGTTCCTCTATGATACGTGAGCTGAGTTTCCAGCACCGACTGAGGAAAAAAGCTGCAGCTGAGAAGTGGAATGGTAAACAGGGCTGGCCTTTCTATATAAAAACTGAAAGCACTGAGTCCAAAGCATCTGCACTGATGATTTATTTACAAATGCAACTGGTCATTTCCATGAAATCTCTTCGATGTGACAAATCACATTCTTCGCCAGGGACTTTCCAAGCAGAAGAATGAGCTGTTATTTGTACACGAGGCGCATCTACATGTTCTCGACCTGTTTTCTCTCCACACAGAGAGTATGAAGTGTCTGCGCTCAGAGCAAGGCCCTCATCATGAGAGATGGATGGAGAGGGGGCGGGGGCGAAGGAGGAGGGGGCGGCGGGGCATCACAGTCATGGAAGAATGAGCTAACAAGAGGAAGAAACATGCCATCGTGTACTTGCTTGGAGCTCCTCTTGTGTTTGGGGCTCAACTGCCCCAAAAGTAGCAAATAAACTATCCACCCGGGAATGGAGAGACAGAGAGACAAGAGTAACATATGAAAGATGACACACACCTGAATCATTCTGACGCCAAGAACACACTGCCTGGCTTGTGTGTGTGTGTGTGTGTGTGTTTCCACATTCAGATTGTTAGATTTCTTTAAATGTCACATTTATTTTTGACATTTTAAAATGCAGGTGTCTCCACATGCAGCTGCTACTACAGCTACTACAACTACATATATCTGTGTCTATGTCTCAGTCAAATATTCAGGAAAACTGGTATGGCAGGTTTTATGTAATGTTCTGTCTTCTGTCTGACTTTGCTGGTTCATCACATGTGAAATATTACAGGCTTTGCCCAGAATCTAGAGGCCATATGCGACAGCTGTGACTTAAACATGTGTCACCCGGGGAGTGTGTCGCACTAACCCGCTAACATGTGTGTCAGTGTCACAATTAAAATCGACGCATTCCACAGCCGACACACACAGGCCATGTGTTCAGTGTGTTCCCTGCCTCACGCACAACGTCACAAAGATTCACTACTAATGAATTTTTTTTTACCTCGTTTCTTGTGAGAGAAAGCCAAGTCCAGGTCGACGTTTCTCCTTCCACTCTGAGGGGAAAAGCAGAGATCAAAGCTCAGCGAAAACCTCAGTTCAAACATAAAACACAGAGGCCATCTATGCAGTGAGTGAGTGTGAGTGTATGTGTGTGAGTGTGTTTGAGTTTTACCAGAGTGTAACCCTCTTCGTCTGACTCTGGCTGTGAGAGGTCAGACTCACTCCTGGACTTCATCAGTCTGTAGCTGGGGCTGCTCTGCACTGACCGGCTCTCTGCACTCAGACTCTCACTCCTGCATGCACAGAAACCGCAGAACTTCAAATCAGGATTTAATTTATCTAGGATTATGCAACACACAGTTCTATTATGTGAACCCTTTTATTGTTAGTATTTTTATTCATCTATCCATCTATCAGTGCTCACTTCATTTAATCTTTATACGTACATTTATATCTATAGCTATTTCAAAATAGTTTTTCCTCTTCTTACGTTTATTGCTTTGGATCAAAACACATACCTGATTCTGATCAACTTTATCAGTGACCATGCAACAACTTAAAAGTGTAACTGTTCCAAACAAGACGATTTTAAAATAAAACAAGAATGGACTAAATAACACTTGCCAAATACAGTATATAAGCTCTGGTAAAAGGGCGAGGTAATCAGTGGTTTGTGGCAGAGGCCTCGGGCTCACACATTAACACAAAGGTGTCATGAGGTTCACTGCGCTCCAGGTGTTACGTGAAGTGAAAATGTAGGTCAACGCTCAGATCAAACTAGTTGAGACAAGTGAAATTTAGGTTAAGGTGCCAGGTGAACACCACAAACTTGTTCTGATTATGCAACAGGTGTAACCTTTCCGCCACCAATTGATCATACAAAGTGTACTGTGTCAGTCTGATTCGCAGGAACAAATCACAGCGAGTCCCATTTTTTGGCATTGGGTAGATTTTACTGGATATTATATTCCACGTCAACTCCGGGTTCTATTAAATTTTCCTGTTGGCACAAACCTTGTTGGCCAATTTGTTCTCCATTGTGTTTACTCATCTGAATTTCTGGTTGCTGTAATTATTCCTCCTGACCATACTGGCTGCAAAGAGATTCCTTAAGAGATCAGGACCAAATCCATAGACCTTGCGCTCTGTATAAAAACCTGTACTGTCAGCAAGAGTTATATGAGCCTTCAGTAGTCGGAGCCAAATGAAAAGTGTCTCATGATCCAAATATATTCTTTCAAAGAAGTTAGTAGTTCACTTGTGATGGCTCAGCGAGAAAACACAGAAGGAGAGTGACTGTATCACGTTCACTGGATGATCTTCAGAAAGTGCAGATTTTGTCCCTGACCTCTAACGCTGGATTTGATCATGGTTGGTTTGGATAAGAATAACATTTAGCCTCTTGGCATCGGCAGGATGTCAAATTGAAATTCAAAAACTTGACACCATCTAACTGCAGAGTAGGAGACTATTTTTGCTGCGATGTGATAGATTAAAAAATATTGAACTGTGCATTTACAGTTTTGCTGAGTGAGGCTGAATGAAGAATGTAGACGAGTCACTATCTGTCACCTCCTCCCTCTGCTGCAGGTGACTCTGGGTTACCCAGAATTTAATACCATCTACTGCACCACTGCAGCCATAATGCGAAACAAGCCACGTGTCCAACCTTGTCTCACAGATTTGTGACTTCAATGTTTTAAAGGGATAGCTCAACATTTGGCAAATTGGCCCATTGCCATAATCCCTATAGTCATAGCAGTAGGTTCATTACCTTTAATTGTCGGTGCAAGCTATTTTTAGAACGGCTGAGCTGAGCCGCGAGCTGCTCAGACCTACGCTACAGAGGCTCATGGGATTTCTTGGTTTCCCTCATCAATCAAATGCACAATCCAACAACTCCAAAACGCTTCCGTGGACAAGTTGTGACCTGCACATTCACCACGTTATGAGATCTGGCTGCTCGGCAGAGTGACTTCAAAAGCAAGTACTTCTGAGTACTTGCTTCATGTAGCCTCCAGCAGCTCGTGGCTCTGCTCCACTGTTCTAAAAATAGCTTGCATTGACAATTAATTAAATTAATTAAACATACATACTCCTAAAACTATAGGGATTATGGCAATGGGCTAATTTGCTAAAATGTTGAACTATCCCTTTAATAAGATCTACAGTACCACTGCAGCCATAATGTGAAACAAGCCACGTGTCCAACATTGCAAAGTGGTTGGACATGTGGACAATTAACACAATTTTGAGAGTTTATACTCACAGATTTATGACTTAAATGTTTTAAAAGTGGAAATGTTCACCTCTCCCTCTACCAGCTCATTGCACATCTTCATACTGCAGCAACAATAAAAACACAAGACCATGTCTGGGGGACTGGCTTTCCTCTGACCTGGTCATGAAGCTGAGGCACTCCTGTGTTCCTGTGGCAGACTGGGTTTGGCCTTCTTCCTGGTTCTGTTTGGTCAGCTCGCCCAGCACGGGGCTCACCCCGAGCACCAGCAGGGCGCAGCGGTGGATGACTGAGTTACAAGCGGCTGTGTACAGATCCTGGCCCTCTGGAAGACCCGCACTGCCCCTCCTCCCCTCCTGGGACAGAATGGCGTCCTCCTCTCCGCTGCCACCACTGCCTCCTACCCCTCCTCCTCCTCCACTTCCTCCTCCTCCTCCACCACTCCGCGAACCAGAGCTGGAGCCCAGGCCGGTGCTGCTGCTGGCTCGCTCTCGGTCCCGACTGCGAGCCACCTCCCGTGCTGAGAGGAAACATTGAAAGATTTCTGTGTTGTGCGATATGCACAGACACGCAAACACACACACACACACAAAACACACAGAGTGCTGGGTTAGAGGACGAGCAGCTACCGCTTTATGCACGCAGGGTCTACTAGAGTTTGAAAACAAAGCTCATGAGAATGCACCACACCAAAAACACACCGTCACACTCACCTACACCTGAAAATCACAACTATGAAGATGTTATTCTACAGCTGAGCGTCCCATGATGTGTGAGTGTGGGAGCCCCCACTCTGCTGTACATTAGAGGTCACACAGCAAACTTACACATGCTGATCATCACATGCTCTGCTCTGCTATGAAACCCCTCTTGTGATTATCTTTATTAGCAATTTCATGTTTTCCATGTGCTGTTTGTAGTTAACCACAAACAGTATTCATTCTGGGAGCTGCTGAGTCAGCCTGATCACTAAATGCTCATAAACATCACCTTAGTGTGTCACTGCAGAGTTTATTTGACTGTAGTAAAAGAAGATATGAAAAGCCACTGAAGCGCTATGCTATAATATAGTTTTAATGTTTTCCAAGGGTGACTGAGAGGGAGCGTGTTTTAGATTACACTGTTCAGAAACACCTTTCTCTCCATTAAACTACTTGGTGAAGTACTAAATGTGCCCGAATGAATTGGAAAAATACATTTTATTGTTAAATCAGGGACCCAGTGCTGATGATAATGATTTGCAGGCTGAATGTATAAAAGCAGACCACTCCAGGGCAGATGCACTCACTGCCTGCCGTCATCACTTCGTGCTCCCTGTCCTCCTCCTCATCGTCCTGCTCCTGGTGGCCCTCCTCTCTCTCACGGTCCGCCCGCTCTTCCAGCTCCGCCTCCTCGTCAATGGTACGCGTGAACGAGTGCTCCTGCGGGTCCATGTCCAGAGAGTCCTGATTGTCTGAAATCTGAGTGAGCAGCGATTAGCAGAGAAAATGTCTCATTAAAGATGAAGTAGCTGAGGGACATCAACAGTTGTTTGAGAAACTCTTTAAAGGGATGGTTTAGTTTTTTTGGAGTGGGGTTGTATGAGGAACAAATGGCCACTAAGTATAACATCTTCAGAAAGGTCTCTGCTCTCCCCCACTGAGAAACACTGGCACTTCGTGTTGCACTGAGACACAGGCAGTACACTGTTGTGAATGTGAATGAGGGACAATTAATCAACATATTTCAACTGCCTACAATAATACACCAAGATTACAATCTAAAGTAAATATTTACAACGCATCTGTTGGTTAGAAAGAAGTTAGTTTATCTGGAACTAACCAACTCACTCAGCAGTCCTCCAGACAGGAAGGCTCCGTGACATGCTGTATCACTCAGTTTCTCAGTGTTTCTCAGTGGGGGGGGAGCAGAGACCTTTCTAGTGCAGATATTATACTTAATGGCCATTTGTACCTCATACAACCCCACTTCAAAGAAGCTGGACTATCCCTTTAACAATATGCAAATTAGTGAATAATTGGGGGCAGCATTATTTTATTGATCTTAGAAGGTCTCACTGAGATCTCTGTCTTTTGTATGAGAAATGTGCACACGGTAAAAAATGGACACAGTTGAGGCACCGACAGACACGCAGATAATTTGCAGATGAATATCATACATTGTCACTATATAAAATGTTCCTGTGAAATGAGAAAAAGTAACTTATTGTATCTGGCGAGTCTTGTTGTGTATGTTGTTTGTTTATCTAACTTGTGTTTGCTCACCCTCCTCTCACGTGAAGATGATCGGGTCTGGATGAAGTCCATATTCTTACAGGCCAGAAGTCGGTTTCTGACTTTGTAAACGCAGCGATAAACTTCTGCAAGGGACTTCGACGGTTGGTACCTGAAAATAAAAATACACTACTTAATGCAGGCTGGTCCTATGGGACAGTGTGGAAACCTTTAATCCCATGCATTTCATCATGTTACAGTACCTGCCCTCTCCACAGGCCTGGCCCAGCAGCCCCGTGTGCTTCAGTAAGGCTGCCAACACAAACCTGGACACAGTGTCCAGCAGGGACTCATTACTGAGAGACGCATTGTCCCAGTCTGCAACAGAAGACATGGCACAGTCAATGCACTGTCAGGTTTATTTCAGAAACAATGGAAGTCATTATAAGCCTAGTCCGATGGCAGACCTTTGCTGATAGCATAGTCCTGCATGTTGATCCAGAGGCTGTTGGCAGGTTCTTTAGAGGAACCCAGAGCCAAGTCCACCAAGACACTCAAGTCAGGACGCAGAGTGCAGTCGAAGGGCTTCTGCTCCTCATTACCAGACAGAGCTGCTTCCAACAAAGAGCTGATGCATGTGTCTGAGGACACAAGGAACAAACGTTAACATGTAAACAGATTGTGTAGGACACAAACTAAAAATAGGACAAAAGAGAAAAAAGAGAAACATGTTTTGAAATGTAAAAAATAAATAATGACGTGGGATATAAAGTCACATAACTACACCCCTCATATTACCACCAGTGATCGATGTTTAAAGAGTAGAACTCTGTTGCAGCGTATTTGTCCCTTCCTTACCAAGCTGTGGGATGTCCATCTCCAGGCCGTTGCTGAAGAGTGGCGTTTTAAGCCAGTAAGCCGTGTCTTGTTCCTCCATAGAGGTTGTAGCTCCCTGCAACATCCCACCGAGGCATCGGCCGACCAGCAGGGCGACTGTCCTCTCCAGGTCCACCAGCCACACCCAGGACAGAGCTGGCTGTGGCAGGGACATTCCTGAGGCTGGCTCAGCAAAGTCAGAGGTGCCTGGAAGAAAATGGGACAGCATATATTGCACTGATTTCAGAAAGGATCAATGATAGTGCTGAGAGCCCTGCAGCTGGTCAACAATGGCAGACATGTTTTAACAGGCTCAGTGAGACCTTTAACCTTGACAGAGTTGACCACATGTTTGTATCTGCAAAAAATACAACCAAATTCTTGTCGGCTTTGTTAAAAACAAATGCACATGGCCAGGAGTAGAGTTAGAAAAACAGCAGAAAAGCGACCAAACTTGCATAGTTCCCCTTTAATGTTTGGCACTATGATACAACAGCACAATAAAAAAACGACACAACACTATATTCCGAGGCACAACACCATACGATACATTATGACGCAAGAAAGCACTTAATCATCCTATAGGAAAGAAACTTTATGTCACCAACACAACATGGACAACAGACAGGACAAAACATAGGTTTGCAAAGTTGGTTATTTCAGACTCACCATGAAGAGGCCACTGCAGCTCTTGATCCTCCAGAGGAGACGCTGCAGGCAGCAGCCTGTTGAGCCGATCCAGGGGAGGGAGCAGGTCTAACAGGTGGCTCAGCAGAGGCCTCGCCACTGACACTGGCAGCAGCAGCAAAGAGTTGATTATCTGGCACAACATGCTGCCAGCTGCTGAGACGTAGATCACATCTGGAGATTATGATAGAGGGCAGTTAATGACAACGGAATGAATGACAATGACATGTTTAGTTTTTGGAACAGAAAACCAAATACAGATGAGGGGCAATGAGATTCCTATCACTTAGCTCTTTGAATAACCATATTAAGGTTAGAGTACACCAAAATTAGTTTTGTTTCTGTGTTGATTTATCGCATTCAATACGATTTATTTAAAAGAACATGTTTCATCACTTTTTTCACACAATAACCAACAGTTATTCACAATTAATTAGTTGCATGAGAAAATGTGTGAAAAAGTGAACCAAGGATTCTAAGAAAGATCAATACGGAAAAAGAGATAATGAAAATATTTCTCAATGAAAAGACGAAAGTAACCACGAGGCAAAGGTGAAACTAGCAGCAGAGTGAGAGCTGTGGAGACACATCTGCCTCTGGAGGAGTAATTAACTGCTCATCTTCACCTTGTAGCTTTTCTCGTATGCTGCCATTCCAGGAGCTCTCCTTGATCAGAGTGGCTGAGCGGGAGAAGATGTCTGTGGCATGAGGCAGCAGGAGCTGCAGATGTTTGTGGAGTAAAGCCACACTGCTGGAATTCTAAACAAAGACAGAGAGATCACAATATTTTCATTTATTATATGCATTTTATTAAATGAAAACGAAATGTATCTAACATAAACCTACATCTTGAAAATACATAACATGGCCACTGAAACTGTGGACAATTGATGCGTTTAGGAGTCATTTTGTTTCGTGCATCAGACACGAAAACCTCTTATAATCCAAAGGTTTTACAACCCAACTCTTCGTTCTATTTAAGGAATAAATGAGTGAGAGGAAATAAGAGAGGTTCAAGAGATGGAATCTGAAAAAGAAAATCAAGTTAGAAAACCCTTAATACTAGACAACCTCATTTAAGTTGTGCTTATTCTCTTTGATTCCGACGAAACTTTTGGCCTTTATTCATTATTTAAAGCATGTACAGTAACAGTACACATTATTTTCCTTGGCAGAATAAAACTTGTAAAAGGAAAACTCCCTCAAAAAAAATATTTTGTATTTCCTTTAAGTGATTGTAATGTCAATATTGCGCCATGTAAGTACAGAGAAGTGAGTAATTCAGCATAATGGGGCATCTGCCTTTCAAGTCTTACGTCATGATGTAACCCCATTAGTCACGTGGTCCTAATGGCTAAGGAGCGAGAAGCTGATGCATGAAGACTCTTTGATTGAGCCGTTGCCCCATTTCCCCACATTTACAGAGCAGAAAACACCAAAGGGACAGTGAAGGGTCCGTACCTCAGTGACAGAGTTAATGTGGCAGTACGCTAGCAGCTGCTTCTGCAGGGAGCAGAGCAGCTGGTGGAGGTGAGCTGGCTGGCTGCTGTCAGACGACGACATGCCCTGCTGCAGCTTATCACTATTCTTCTCCAGCTCCCCAAACGCCTGATCCTGTAACACACACACACACATCAGGTATGAACAAGTACAGGTTCACTGGTATCACAGACATGAGATCTACCTTCAGGGTTAGTTCATGATTTCTGACACACATATGAAACTGTTCCAAGCGTTTTATAGCCAAGTGAGTCCAGAGGTTTCAACAAGTGGTGATTTGCCCCGAGTTGGTTGTGAATATTACAAAAGAGGCAACTATGTTTTGTTTTTCTCCAACTGAGTCTGAATTAATTAAAGAGCTGAAAATTATAATATTCTTTTGAGTTGCACAGAATCTTGCCCTCTGGTGCAGCTTGCCCTGCACCAAGCTTTCATAAACTGCTTTCTTGGTATCCGCCCATCTCACTTCGCTCTGAATACATTATTTTTTCGATGCGTTGGTTTTTCCATTCAGGAGTCTAAGAGATGAAGTCCGAGGGAAGAAAAGGCAGAAAGAAAATAGAATCCCCTCCTTAAATCAGATTAGTTTCATGTTACATCCCTGTTTATACGGAATCATTTGTAATTGTGTCAAATTTTGTCATAACAGTGAAGTCTTGAGAAAAAAGGAATCGGGTCTTCTTGAGATTGACCTTTGACCACAAAACTCTAATCTAATTTGTTTCGTGAGGTTTCCACACACTTGACCTGTGACCTTTAGCTGCCAAAATCTAAAGATGTTCCATCAAGAAGTTACTGGGATGTGTCGTCTCTGAGAACAGGACAGACGGACCGACAGACAACCTGAAAACAATCTGCCTCCAGTTCTGACTGTCGCTGGGGAGGAGGAATAAAAATAGACCTAATGCAGTGACTGAAATGTGGCGAGCTCTGCAGCCTAATCATCAGTCACTGCTCAGGCTCGCATAATCACACACATACTGGAAAACAGCCTTTGTGCTACAATCAATGAGATGGCGTCTTTGGGGAGCGAGGCGCATGAGCCAATCCACTGCAGAGCCAGGAAACGAGCCAGCAGGTGAACATAACAAAGGACAAGACATGAGTCATGCTCCGCTCCGGCTCTCCAGCACTAAGAGAAGCTGCAGAGACGAGTGAAACGACTGAGCTCTGTATCTTGACTTCCTTCCTAAGTGATGTCTCCCTTTGTCAGTTCTTAACAGGATCAGAATGACGCCACGTGTAAGGGTTTATTATTGAATAGTGCACATTTTAAAATCAATAATGGCAATCTGCTGAACCAGCCACCGCCATCAGGAACCAAACTCACTGTGTAAAAGCCCAGGTTCCTGAGCAGTGTCTTCATGAGGATCTCAGCCAGGTGGGTGTCAGGATGGCCCGCTGTGGCGCTGTACGTCGGGTCGGGGGAAGCTGTGAAGCCCGAGCCTGATGAAAGCACCTCGGGGCCATCAGCGGGAGAGCTGTAGCCCAGGAGCGACGCCACATGGGTGTGGTCTTGGAGGCTGGTCAGGATGATGTCGAGCTGCATCCTCTGTGACACAAAGACACATACAGATAGTTCACAAATCTACACTACGTGCTACAAAACATGTTGGTACAGTGGGTTCATGGTGAGGACAACACTGGGTCAGTCACCAGATGTTTGTTTCGTGAGGCCAGAGTAAACAAGTTTGTGCAAGAAGAAAAGTTGGCTTCAGCTCGGGGTCATCACAAACCTACCACACGTTAGCAGAAGCTAATGACATTTCTGTGTTTTCTTGTTTTCCTTGATGGTGGGAATTTATTTCATGAACCACAAAAACAAGGATTTTGTTATATTTCTCAATAAAGAGGTTTTTTTTTGCCATTTATTGATTTTAACCGACGAACAGCAATTTGTCGAACTGCTTAAAATGTTCTCATTCGATTTTAGTAAAAGTCTAATCCCACCACAATGCACCACAGTGTCTGACACTCAGAGCAAATAGACAGTTTCCTGAATTTAGCCCAGTCAGCAGACAGCGTATTATCTGTGCTCATCATTATACAGTTTTTGAAATTCGGCTCATATCTGCACGTATTTCCATTTTATTCAGGGGGAGGGACCAACTGTATCCAGAATGAGCTGGGCAGTGGCCGGAGATGACATCATCCAGGTCAGAGGTTAGTAGTCAACCTATAAACAGGGGCAGAAGCTCAGTGGGAGGAGCCTGTGGCATTGACAGCTGTAGAAGACAACTACTACTAACATTAGCAGTTTTTAAGGGGGAAAAATGATTAAAACCATAAATCAGGTGTGGAGTGAGGATATAACGTTTATGACATATTGCTCAGCTCTAGCGTCTGCTCATCAACTCCTGGCAAGAAATTAGACAAGAAAATTTCCAAAACTGTTCCGCACGATGTTTCGCTACAGCCATGCTCTCAGTTTCCTCTCTCTGGGAATCTAAGTCTAAAACAATTAACACTTTAAGCTGCTCCTTCTACAGCAACAACTTCCATTGACGAGTTCAATGGAAAGTTTCGATGCCAGACTACCAAGCAGGCTTGCCGGGAACACAGAGTCCCATATTTGAGGCGTCTTTGTCAGAAGGTTTGTTGCTGAAAGGGAACACTTAAAGAAAACGAACCACAGCCTTTTACGCTGCCCGTACAACCAACCAAACACAGACAGGACAAAAAAGCTGCATCGATCATCCATTACTGACCAAAACATTTCCTGTCAACAAGTCTGTACATTCATTTAAATAGCTCTTATTGGCTCAGAAACTGGGAGCTGTGTTCAGAAGTGTTCATTTTAAATCAACATTTGACAGAGCAGGATGGACGCTCTGCCTGTGCGTTGGACAGCAGACGGTACCTGTCCTTTGGAGAGGCTCTCCCATCTGTCAGGGCCCTGAGGCAGCAAGGAGTGAAGGAGCTCCATCCTCTCTCTCAGTGGAGGCAGCAGCATGGTCGCCCCCACAGACAGCGTCTCAATCACCGCCTGTTGGGACAAACACGAGCCATGTCATGTGATAAAGAGATACAGATTTACAGATTATAAAACCTGTTGACACTGAGGAGAGGAGAGGAGAGGAGAGGAGGGGAGGGGAGGGGGGGGGGGGGGGGGGGAGGGTGGGGGGGGGGGGGGGGGGGGAGAGGAGAGGAGAGGAGAGGAGAGGAGAGGAGGAGGAGAGGAGGATAAGGAGTCTCCTCTTCCCATTAGTTGTCCAGTGCAGTGTGCCTGGAGTGTGAGAGGAGAGGAGAGGAGAGGAGAGGAGAGGAGAGGATAACTTGTCTCCTCTTCCCATTAGTTGTCCAGTGCAGTGTGCCTGGGTTGTGTGACTTTAGGTCATTCAAACCCATTCCCACATTGTTGTCTCTCAGATGTGGAGGATCACCCCAGCCACACGTGTTTTGTTTTCTGTCTTTACAGCACTTGAGTACTTTTTGTAATAAATAATCATGTTATTGCATAAAATCAGTACCCTCCTAATCTCTTTGTCATGGCCCTGAGCCAAGACGTGACAAAGTGAATCTATTCTTGAATATAATGACTAATGAGTTCTCCTGTTCCAACCTTTCAAGGGGATTTTACACGATTAGTAGTAAAAACCTGTCTGTATGTTTCTTCTCTCTTACCTCCTGAATCTCGTCTGGCACAGAGGAATCCATCAGCCTAAAAAGTAGGTTCCTCAGTGGCCTGGCCTGCCGACCTAAGATACTGGTGGCCACGCCCCCAGCCAGAGCCAGAGCCAGATGATTGGACAAAAGCCGAAGGCACAGCTTCAGGAAGTTATGATGCTCCCTGCAAATACAACAAATTATTCAACATTTAGGGTTAGGGTTACTAGTCCAAATCTGTCTTTGAGCAGTCCATATTAAAACTTCACACACAAACATAGATAGGCAAGAGACACTTAGAAGAAGCACACACAAGAAATTTGAAATTGCTAAAAATAGATCAGGAAAAAAAGCACTTACCTGGATGAGGGGAAAGGAAGAGGAGGAACCTCACTGTTGATGCCGTCACAGTAGCGCTCGAGGAAGGAGCGCAAATGTGAGAAGGTGCTTTCTTCAAGGTCAACGCAGTACGGTCTGTGCCAGGCCACCACTTGTCTGGAGAGTCATAGAGAGTAAATATTAACAAGTTCTCGTGTGGTGAAGAGAGTGTGTGGTGGAAGGAATCAGGACTAAATATGAAGACCATAAAACCACTCACAGCAAAACTGTGGAGAAACACGGTCACGAATGATCCCTTTACCATAATAACTGCCTGTATTTATGGGAACGTTTTGTCATCTAAATTGACAATATGTCCATAAAAGGGGATCTGTTGCAATTTAGTATTGTGTTTTTATAATGGTGGGGGACTAAAAGGAAGATCAAAAAAAATCTACGCAACAGAGACATCCAGGCTTTTTGTCCCTTGTAGATTTCAACTTATAATGAATTTTAAAATGTCAATATGATGATGGTAGATTGGAGTAAGAAAACGTTGTTAGATGTTTAATTGGCCAACACCCCGACGAAAAAAGGCACATTACCCTTTGACAGTCCATACTGCTCGGTCATAGTCAGTGCAGTCAGTCAGCACAACACATTTTAATCACAATAAGCCCTTTTGTCCCCAGCTGTCTGCCATAGAAAAGACCATGACAATGCAGGTAGCTGAGCCGTAGAAAGCTCTGCTTCTGTGATAGGGGAGGCAGTTAATTTTGCGTTTAGTTTCTTAGCATTAACTTACAGCCATGTTTACTGTTAATTATTAATTACACAATGGCTTTACCTTCTCCTTCTGTGTAGAGATCTGATGCAATACAACTATGTACCCTGACAGGTGGATGGTACACAGCCACCAATGGTGATAATGATACTTTATAAGTTGTCCTATAAACCTTGTTCAAGATTTTTAAACACTGGATTCTACAGTTCCCAGTTGAGTGACTACCCGTCCTTATACTGCCTTTAGGTATGAAAATGGATCTGTTCATTTCAAACAGCGCATCCGTCATTATCACGGATATGAACAAGTCCACTAGAAGACAGAGACTCCAGGGTTCAACAATAAATACAGTGATGGTGACTCTCAAGACAGAGGTAAAAGTGGAGGCAGCGCTGTAGACAGCAGTATTCTGCCTGGCCATAACATTACGTTACATAACACAATAACCAGTCCTTGAAGACTTCCATTATCTTTACAATATCAGTCTTATGGTCATGGTTTTCTTGAACGGTCCTCATAGTTTCTGATGGTACAGCTCAGTGTCCTTTATATCATAAGTGCAGAAAGAAGTGCAAAAACATGAACTAAATGTGTTTGGATTGGAGGCGTAGGTAACTAATGATTAGAAGCTCATTAGAAGATATTTCTTGCTTTGATTCTATGTAAATAATACAACAATAATAAATACCTATTTGTATAAGTCAACTATTGTAATTTTATGCCTGACACAAAACATTAACGTGTGTTTATGTGGTACATTTATCACAGTCTGCTCCTTCCAGTTGTAACAATTTTGCAGTGCGTTTCATACACTGTTACTGAACTTTGGCCCACATTACACAATCTCCATTAACCACTGAAGACCCGGGATGTGATGACATCAGTGCTCGCCTCCACCTCCTCCCACCATGTGAAGATCCTGAATTTCCTGCTTAATCTTAGTTTTGGAGAGCGGTACCCGTTGCCCCTCTCTGTGTGTTTGCTCTGCTGGTAGCTGACCTGTCTCTGGGCAGGGCCGTCCACGCCAGGCTGTGAGAAGTCCCGGCTGAGATCTGCTGAATGGCAACTCCGTCCAGGCCAACGACCTTCTTGGGCTTAGTGATGGGCCCCGTAGAGTTCCCCTGGCCACACTGGCCCATGGAGTTGTTGCCCCAAGCATATACCTCATTGTCTAGATGGTGGTAGAGTTAAAAACAAGTATTATGATTTTATTAATGGATAAAATGGTAATTCAATAATGGGTTTGGTTGCACTGAGCTGAAATGTGGCTCTATTTACTATGTGCGCTCACAATGTCCTAATGCTGCAGAGGTTGCGCATTAGCTTAAACAAATTTGGTCTATGTATTTACTGCTTGCTCACACTGATTGCGACATTTCTGTCACAAGTTTAACAAGTGCATAATCTTGCTGTGTCAGCAGAGTAGCATTCAGACTGTGACTGACAGTGGCAGTGGAGGATTGAGCATGTACTGTAAATGAGTTTGTAGTAAAACATCAACAGAGAAAAAGAGGAGCAGAGAGAGACAAAAAGAAAAGGTCACAAATACCATGCGACAGGGCCAGGCAGTGACTGTCCCCTATAGAGATGTCCACCACCCTGGTGGTAGCCAGCTCCTCGATTAGTTTGGGTCTGAGAGCCGTGGCCTCAGAGGAACCGCAGCCCAGGCAGGCACCACAGCCCCAAGCGTAAACCTAGAAACAAGTGACATGAATCAGTTTTCTGTTGGATCTTTATTTAAGAAAACAGTGAGGTCACATATTTGAGACAAAGTCATGAAAAGCAAGCCGCTGCACAAGTCCTGACCCTAAAATACATCACTATGGATCTCCAAACACCTGCAAACCACAGCTTTTCTTCTTTGTCAACAATACACGAATGACATCCTACCTGTCCAGTGGAGGTTAAGGCGAGAGACGACTGGCTGCCTGCACACACTTTCCTGATGAACATCCCCTGCAGGGCTTCCACCACTTTTGGCTTATAGACTCGATTAGTGTCACCATGGCCAAGTTTTCCTGCAGAGCAACACATGACTCATTTATTTAAAGTATTATGGCATTTGGCATTGACACAGACCAGAACATGAACAGAAAAATCTTGACCCTACTATGACTGTAGCAGTAGCTGACTGTAGCAAGTGCACAAGCCGGAGAAATGCTAGACTCTAGCAGAATTATGCAAGTGAAACATTTAAAATAGAGAAATGAGGGTTCACACACCGTTGTCCCCTCCTCCAAAGGACCACACAGTCCTTCCATCCTTTGACAGAGCGATGGTATGGGAGCTACCACACGACACTTCTCCCACGTTACTGATGTCTTTGACTAGGGTAGGAATGTTTCGGCTGTTGCTGTCACCGTGACCTGTGCATTGACAGCCAATTAAAAAATAAAACAGTCAGGAGTTATAGACAATACATACTGTAACTAAAAGGGTTCTTCTTGTGTGAGTCAAGGGTCAACAGGTCAATACACACACCCTCGGCGTGTGGTGTATGTCAACACACCTGAAGTTGTTGTCTTCCATGTAAGTTTGCACAACAGCGACGTGTCAGAATTCAACAAACAATGACCTTCACTCTTTAAAGAAGCAGCAACTTATCACACTCACTTTCAGATCATTGCTACTCAGCTACTTTATCTATTCCTTCAGTCTGTGTCTGTGTGCTATGGATGTCAATTATATGCTTTAAATTACACAGAGAGTGTTAGGGTGTTAGGCTTCCCACGTAATGAGAGCACATCTAAGCGAGGACGAGGTCTCCTGTCGTCAATACGAGAATATTCTTCGGTCGGTACCTTGCAGAATTTGTGCTGCATTTCATTTGTTTTTTTATTTTAAACCTACAGAGTTTCACTTTGAAGACGTTAGTTTAGACGGCAGTCCTTTGTTGTTAAGGCGGCCGCCTTAACAGGAAAGCGCTGTCGGAAGCCCTGGACAAAATCACTTTAATTACCACACACATACACACAAAAAGTACGGAAAACAGGTACCATTGTGTACCAGTACCGGTTCCCAGGTACCGAGTATCATCTCCCTATTGATTCAAATGTGAAAGGTACTGTACCCATCCCTACCCTACACTGAACACATTATGAATCCTTGTAGAGCAGATTTGTAATTTGGGGCCATGCACAGTACTGGAAATGAAACTGACTGAACCAGATAATACACACTGAGGAGCTAAAACATTCTAGGAGTTAGTCAGTGATAACTATCTCTTCATCGGTGAGCGAATGTCTCAGCTCAGTTGTGGATCACTGTAATTTACTGTACGTCACACTGATCCAAAGTCATTAGTTTGAACCTGATGGAAACCTAAAACAAGGAGTATAAATAGTGCAATGTGTTCAACTGTGCTAGTGTTTCCATCAGAGCCACAACCTTCAGAGTCCATGACCCACAGGAGGGAAGACTTGAGTATTTTCAGTAAAATACTGAATATTCAGTCATTCTGCACATTAGCATTGTTTTTGTTGTGTCAAGAGCTCTGCATTCAGCAGGAAACCATTGATTGTGAATCTAGTAATTGTTACACTCGGATCCAAGAATCTTGAGCGGATCTTGTGTAGTTTACAAAAAAAAGGTTTATTTACTGTACCACCGGAAAAGCCAAGCAACAAAATAACAGGCAGAAAACTCTACAACTGACACACTGTAACGTTTTTGTAACGTCTCTTTCCTGGGGGTCTCCCTCTACGTCATCAGCATTCTAGCATGTTCTATGTTTTTCTTTTAACTGCTGTCTTGCGCTGGGTTTACATTAACATTCACAGGAATAACGTTAACTCAAGTCCTACATAATCATCTCCAAATGATTTACTTCCTTCCAGTGATTATTACTAGTAAGGGAAATAGCTGACGATTCAGTGATTTGATTTGGATGAGTCTGATTAGACTGACAATCTTGTTCTTGAATCGTCATAAAATGTGATTGTGAAAAAAAGGTTGTACCATTCTGACTACATGGGGGTGCTCACTGATTTCTTTGTTTTCTAATAATTCATGATGTTTAGCCTATTTCAATCCAAACATGACGCACATGCACAACCACTACACACACACACAAAAAACAGCGCTGTCCTTGGTGCTGTGACACTCAGCCTGTGAACCAGCTACCAGCACTGACAATGGGACATGTTTTCATTCGCAATACACACTCATCAATTCACAGCACAAACTCATACACTATATGTCTTCATCTCTACACTGTCCCCAAGAGACAATGATGCATGTCGTGCACGCAAGTCTAATGAGTGTGATCGAGAAAATAGAATGCTCTGTTATTGTTGTTCTTATGCCAACTGAATCATTTAATTTGTCTACAGGCAAAATCTGACAAATCAGATTCGACTAGGGAGATTTTCTTTAATTAGTATTAGAAATGCCACTGTTGCAAAGATAAACAGGACCCAACTGCCAAAATTAAAAAATGACTGACCAGGCAATAGACAATGCTGAATCACGTAAACATGGCTCTTCAGTGAACAAATCAAAACCCTGCAATCCCTAATTTATACACTGCAGACCCACGTTGTTAGTGGGAGCATGGAACCAGGATGGATGCATTTCTGTAAAGTAGTTTGGGTATATCACACTAAAACCATCCAAAAGCGAACATGAATCACCTTGATTTCCATTTTTGTCATAATGCCACCTGTTATAATCTGTGTCTGTATTGAAGCCCCATGGAGGATGGGGGGGGCAGCATGGAGGTACTTGGATGTTTTTTGGTGTGTTTTTTTGTGACGAAGACCACCGGTGTCCATTTGCAACCGTTACATGGACATGCACTGCTACACCAAGACCCCCTGTAACTCAGAGAAGCTACGGAGGACTCTGAAAATTCTCCCAGCCCTTAGTCGACATGAAGGTGAGTAGATAATGAGTGAAATATCATTCTGGGGTGAACTATTCCTTTAACTCCGGCAAATCAGACTATAAGCAAAACAGCACAGGGCAAATATTTAAAGATAGGTTAACTTTGAGAGAACGTGAGATCTCCATGTTATGTGAAATACGCTCTGAAACAACTTACCTAATCTTCCAAAATCTCCTTCACCCCATGTGTACAGCTCTCCATCCTCGCTGACTGCAGCACTGTGTCTGTAGCCAGCAGACACACACACCACCACCTGATGCAAAAAACCAAAGCCAGGCACATCACCACACTCCGTTAACGCCAGTGAGAACACACAAGCAAAAATAATTTCCCTTCATTCATTTTCAAAATTACAGGCACAGCAGAGAAGGAACTCAAAGGGTTTAAGAGCTGAAATGTGAAAACCATGTGGGTAAAGAACCGTGTGTCAAGTGTTGCTTGAGTGCCGTGTGAAACCCTACCTTCCCCTGCAGTGGCCCTTGGATAAGTTTAGGGTATTTCTGTGTTGAGCTGTTCCCGTGACCCAGTTTGCCATAATCACCGTCACCCCAGCTGAACACCTCACCCTCCGTAGTGAAGGCCAGCGTGTGGCCGTCTGAGCCCTTGGATGAAGACACCTTCTTGATGGCACGGTGGGGTTCGAAGGTCAGCTTCTTGAGCATCGACTGATTGTTAGAGTCGCCGAGGCCCAGGCGGCCGTAGCTGCCCTTCCCGCAGGCCCGGACAGAGCCGTCAGAGGAGATCACAAAAGTGCAGTACTGGCCCGCCTCGATCTGCAGGAGAGATAAAGCATTGTGTGTCTGTGTGTGACCAGATGCTGCAGGCCGACTCAGCATCCTCATACACTGTCATCTTGTGGTTACAGAGCAACATATTACCCAGATTTTTAAAAGCACACTTTAAAACCTCCTGCCTTTTTAATCTGGCTACTCATTCATTATTGATTTTGTTCTTTTACTCTCTCATTGTTTCAGCATTATTTGATAACCTTCTTTTATTTCTGGTTATTTATTTATTTATATATTGCAGCCCTGTAATGACCGCTGGCCCTGACTGACAGACTGACAGAAGAAACTTCTGGCCCCGTCTACTGAGTCACTTTGGTTTGCAGGAAAGTGGAGAGGCACGTCCAATACAATGAAGGTGAGACTTTACACTAAGTGTATCTTCTTTCATTAGATGCCATTATTACTAAAGCTGGGCAAATGAAGGGCAGATGAGATCATACTTATAAAATCAGTTTGTTTGTTTTTTACTGTTTTTCATAATGCTTTCACTCAAATTATAATTTCTTGAATATTTATACTAGTGATTTCCCCCTTTATTCACGAGCTCAGACCATCCTGAAAAAACCACAGTTGTGTAACCCTCAGGAAATCCTGATAAGTCACAGTGCACATCAGTTGGACATACAGTAACGTACAGTGACAAGATGAGAAAAACAGGGAGGAGGGAGGAGGAGGAGGGAAATGTGACTTATTTGGTTTGTAAGTGTCTGTTATTTTCATACCAATGCGTATTCCCTCTTTAACAGAAACAAGGGAAAGACATTAT
>JARUPV020000064.1:0-25000 GCA_030347415.2 Decapterus maruadsi | reverse complement strand
TGGCGTTTCTTGCTTTTTATGAAAAGGTGCAATAGTGAGAAGTTTACCTTTAGGCGTTTATCTGAAGAAAAGTACTCGTGGTTCTCGTGTCTTTCTCGACTGTTGCAACCAACTGATTTCCTTCGTTTCCCATGATACACTACGCCTCCCCACGCTCAACTGGACGCTGTGTCTGTAACCATGGAGATGCTTTGTTTTTAATCTAATCCACATTCTTGTCTCTCCATCATCACGCAGGTTGTCTACTAAATACTTTCCCGGTTTTTAGTCAATGCAGCATGGGAACTGACAAAAATATGCAAAGCTCAGTATCCTCGATTGTTTTTGAATCTTTTCATGTTTATTTTGATCACATTTTGTCTGTGTTTGTTTTTTTAGGCCCACTTTTTACACTGTTTGTGGGTGTTAGAATTTGTTTGTCATTTTTAGGCACACCAGACATGTCTGAATGACAACTGAGAAGGAAAATAAAAACACTAGATACTATCTAGTGTTTTCATTTTTTATTTTATATTATTTTATTTTACTAATAGTAGATAGATCATACAGTATGTCTACTCAGCTGTTGCACTCAGCTCAGCTCTGGTCTGAGCTTGTGCTTCAGGCAACCAGCTGTAACCACCTTCTGTAATAACAGGCAATGTTGTTTATCTAGCAGTGCTGACCCAGTTGGAGTCAACCTGCACATGCACTCACTCTCAGTCACTCACTTAACATTATCTGTCTAATTATCAGCAGGCGCGCCACGCTGCACTTCTACACCTATGAACTTCTTTCACAAAGGGATGTGACATGTTGTGGGTGTTTGTCATAACCTGCACAAACTTATTTTTTGCGGTGTTTTATCTTTTTGAATGCCACTTTGGCAACACTGTGATTTTTTTTAGTTCTGCCATTTAAAATGTGAATGAATTTAGTCATTGTAGGCCTATTGTCAGTTTAACAGATGTTTAAAATTGGGGTTTTAAAATCAGTGTAGCTACAGATAGGCTAGTGTACAGCTAAATTTCAATCGTTTGGTCATTAATGAAAAAAACAAAACAACATCATGTCTGCAACTTGCTGGTAATTATAGAAATATTTCTGGGAGGCTCTCTAAATAGCTCCCATCCATCCCTCCTCCTGGATGCAATGTGTCAGATCCCTGTAAGGCGTCCACAGTTCTGAGTAAGATCATGACACAGCGGGATAATCAGCCGCCAGCACGTGCAGAATGCAAGTAGGTGTGTCTGATCCTACGTGTCTCCAATCAAGATCCACAGTCACACCCAAGTGAGGGATTCCAGCTTTTTCCCTGTGCTGGTCCCACCCTCAGTGGGCAGGAGTTCCCATTCAGAGCTCCGCATGGTCTAATACAGACTGCATCCAGCCACCTGAGCAGCCCAGTGGCCAGCTTACTGGCCAGGTGGAAAGGTAGAAGGAGACCTTCAGAGAATGGCAAAGGGGAGAAACCAGCTGCGACAAAGCTCTGAAACCCCTCTTCTAGACCAGGGACCTCCTAGGAAGTCACGCAAGAAGCTCCAAGTTATCATCTGCGTGCTGCTGGTGGAGCTGTGTGAAAGATTTACTTTCTTTGGGATTGTGTGTAACATGATTCTCTTCTGCACTGTCAAGCTGGGCTATGACAACTACCTGGCTGCCACGGTCAACCTGTGCTTTGTAGGAGCCAGCACCCTCACACCTGTTCTGGTTGGATGGTTTGCAGAAACCTGTCTAGGAAGGACCAAAGTGCTCTACCTGTGTGCTGTTCTTCATTTCTTTGGTAAGACAGCAGGTTGGAGTGCGATGCGTGGTGTCTGATGTGAACATTTTGGAATAGTATCATATAATTTGGGCAGAACATTTACTTTATAATGTAAAATCAGAATAAGGTTGAACAACAAAAGGGCAACTAATGTCCTGTTGTTTTTATGTCTTTGCTTTTTTTCATGATAATACAGTCTCCAATTGTTAGATAAACAGAATCTACTGGGTGCCTCTTCATTCTAGGCACAGCTATGTTGCCAGTTGTGGCATTTCCCTTTGAAGATTTCTACATCGACACTCATCACATGACGCACCAGCTTGAACCCCAGGAGCAGCAGATCTTGTTCTACACCGGTCTCCTGGCCGCTGCGCTGGGCATTGGGGGCATCCGGGCCATCCTCTGCCCCATGGGAGCCTACAACCTGCAGGGCTACAACCAGCACCAGCTCCTGTCCTTCTTCAACTGGTAGGTTGGTGTTGCCATTTCAATGCAGTAGTTATTTCACAAGGTTACAGTAACAAATCAATATCTTTTTGGAAGAGAAGAAAACTGATTATCCTGCTCGATTATGAGATTTTCTTTGGTATGTTACATATCCCACCACCACCCATTTTGGCAGATTTGATGGTGGTGTCTTAGGAGAATTTATGGAGTGTTAATAATTAGTGAAATTATGACATGAACATGAAATACTATGTGTTTATTGAAATGAAGGAGTTATTGTAAGAATTGTTTTCATTACATTTAGGTTCTACTGGTTGGTGAACCTGAATTCCACTGTTGTATTTCTGGGTATTGCTTACATCCAGCAGTCTGTGGCCAAAAACCTAGGCTTTCTTATCCCCTTCACCTCTGTGCTGCTGGCTCTGATCGCCATACACATGATGCGCAACAAACTCACCTACAAACCCAAGAAAGGTAATAAGACGAGATACAGAAACAGGTATTCAGAAACACAGCAGCGGCCACACTCCAATACTCCCTCTGGTGTTTCCAACGTAGGTGGATCCCTTCTGACCACGCTGGGAGTCTTCTTAAACTCTTTTAAGATGTGCTGCCTCCACTATCGGCACCTGAGTGGCGATGTGGCGTCTTGGCTGGACCGTGCCAAGGAGAACAACGGCGGCCGTTACAGTGAGACACACGTGGAGAACGTCAAAGTCCTGGCAAAGCTCTTCCCTCTTTACGGCCTTCAGCTGCTGTACAGAGCCTGCATCACACAGGTAGGTAGGTCACTGCATGGGGACATACTAATCATATATTTCCCTATTATGTTATTGTTAAAGATTGTGTCTTTCTCAGATTCCCTCAGGCTATTACATACAGACAATGAACTCCAATCTTCACCTGAATGGCGTATTGTTGCCCATCGGAGCTATGAATGTGATCAGCATCCTTCCTGTGCTGCTCTTGGCCCCGCTGATCGAGTTCATCACTACCTTCTACCTCTCGATGCAAAAAACCCCTTTGGCCCCTGCAAAAGTCATCAGTGAGTTACCTCCACACATCCGCAACCCCTACTACAGCACACTAAGTTTTATGTCTTCAGCTAAATATCTCTTTTGCTCTTCTACCTGTCTCATCCTTCCTCTTTTCCTCCTGTAATCACAACCTCCCCCCGGTCCACAGCCCCCTCTCTCATCATCATCCCACTCTGTCCATCCTCCCCTTCCAGCTCTGGGCCATGCATGTGCCGCTCTGTCAGTCTTGATGGCAGGTTTGTCTGAGCTGCAGAGGAAGTCTTACCCTCTGGTGGAGCAGACTCTGTCAGGAAAGGTCCTTCAAGTCTCATCCATGCCGTGTTTTCAGCTGGCACCCCAGTACATCCTGCTGGGTCTGGCAGAGGCTCTCGTCACCCCTGCATGTGAGTGAGACACTTAAATTGATGTCATGTCATCACAAATCAATAAAAGCATGGTAAGAGGGTCATGGGGGAGTTGCCTTATGTTGTATGTCATAAATATATAGAGTCAAAGATGATGATGACATTTTTGCGGCCACTTCCTCTCTTGCAGGTTCCCTCATATCTTTCCAGTTGACCCCAAGCCACATCAGAGGCATTTCCCTGCACTTCCTCACTCTGTCCTATGGAGGGGGATGCTTCCTAGGGGCCCTTATTATTCAGCTGACATACTTTCTCTCTGGAGGTAAGAACAGATCAGCGGTTTTTCACACTCACTCACCACTGGTGCCGATTTGACCACAATTATATTTGATTACAGGTAACTTCTACCCAAGCACCCTGCATGGTGGAAATCTGGAGAGTTTCTTCTTCCTCTTGGCTGCACTCATGGCTATAAACACCCTTGTGTTTTGGAGTGTATCTTACAGGTATAGTATTATAACTTTCTTATCATGTTTGCATAATTAATCACTGTGTAACATTTTACAAACATCCTTTCTGTGGCTTTAAAATTTCTTATATTTTCTACCCTGATCTTACCCAGGTACATAGACCTGAGTGTACAGGGTAAAGCACTGACCATCAGCCCTCTGACTGAGAAGCTGCTGCATTACAAGGCGTGTCTGCGCTTCTACGACACTGTGGAGCGCTCCTACACAAACGCATCCATTGAATCCATTTTATGACACTGTGACCTCTTAGTGGCGCTGGCGCTGCATGTTAAAATCTACACTGTGGGAAAATGTGGACTGAACTGTATGAATGAAATTATGTGCGTGGATGGAAATATTTTTGTTGGTTTTGAATTTGTAAAATTTCACATGTAATAAAGCACAAACATGTAAATAACAATAAAAAAGCATAGTGTTTTATTTGAAGTCATTCTGCTTGATTGATTGACTTTCTTTGATCATTAAAAATACGGAATAAGCACAGTGGTAGTAACAATCACCAAGAACTGAGACAAAATAATGCATATGGTCCAGTCCTCCAACGTTCAAGAGACAATAAAACAATGAGAGCATGTCATAATGATGGAGCGGCACAGCCTACAAGCTTTTGTGAGACGATAAATCTTTGAAGCTACGCTCTGATGTGATTGAGTTGAAGCAAGAAGAAGAAGAGAACAGAGAAATGTTTCAAACCATCAAAGCAATAAAATGCAAAAAATGCAGATTTGATCAGTTGTGTATCATTTATTTCATCAATCAAGAATAGTTACATATACGGGCACAGTTTTAAAAAATAAATTCACTGTAAACTTTCTTAGAGACTCAGTCGGTATAAATGGTTCAAGTTTCAAGATCACTTTTAGCTCATTTGACTTGTACCTTCTGTGGTTTATTACCCTTGCCCTAAAATTAATAATTTGAAAACAAGTTCATGAAAAAAAACAACCAAAAAACGTTTATTTTGGATCTTTCAATCTCGATTCTTAAACAGCATGAAATGAGCTGTAGCCTATACGTTGCTTTTTCTTTAGTACGTTAATGTATGTAAACGTCAGCCAACCAGTCACTGACTTATCACTTACTAGCATAGCCTCCCATGTAGCAAAAATGTAAATGTGTAGCTAGCCCTGAGTTTAATTTTGGTTTAATTTTTGGCTTAAATGTTGCATATTTTCAATGTTGCACCTAAATCAACAGAGAAGCCAGGATAGAGAGGTTCAGTGAAGGTGGTCTGGGTCTGGTGCAACACCGTCAACTGGTCAGAGTCATGGACACTGAAGAAATTCAGCTTTCCTGCTCTGTGATCGAGGTACACACCTACTCTTCGGAAGCGAGCTGGAGGGATTTGGCCTTTGTGAAGATTATCGTGCCAAAATGTGCAGCCGGAAGGGGAGCAGGTTAATTTCCAGGACAGATCATTGTGACCAAAACAGCATTCTTTCCCTGAACCCTTTCTTTTGATCCCTCTGTACGACACAGCCACCTCAACTATGCCGCCATCCCACTCCACCTCCCAGTAGTGGTTGCCCTGTAGGCCCTCTCTGCCCAGAGCCTGGTAATAGTGAGTGAATCTGTCATGGTGATCAGGATGAGCTTGGTCCCTGTCACCCCATGATATCTCTCTGTTACTGTCAGATAAGCAAAGACACGCTGCTACCGTTTCAGGATCCACCTCCAGTTTTGAGTCTGCAAAGAAAGATGAAAAACTCAGTGAGCTGGCGAAGCACCAATATATTTGTAAAAAGTGAATTAACCTCATTCTTACTCTTGTATTTGGTCAAAAGCTCCGTTCTTGATTTGATTTCTTGCGGACTTGGTATGTTTAACGCTGGGTCTAAAACTAACAAAGAAAAAGAAAAACACAGCTCATCCTCTTCGTATTCATAATCACAGAGAAAGGACGGATGACCCCAAGCTAATTCTAAGGTTTAGAAATCAACACTGGTTGTACTTACCCATATTGCACTCAAAATGTTGTAATCTTTTCTTTTCTTTGTTGCACATATTCTTCAGTTCATTTGTCCGTGCAGTGACAAACTCTCCAAGTTTGTCAAGTTTTTTATGTGTGGGCGGAGAAGCAGGCAGGTTACCCAAGGCGTGGAAACCCTGCACAAGACCAACACATACAGAGTCAGTGACTCAAGCAGAAGGCCTACTGATGGTTGATGCATCAAGAAAAGGAGCAATAAGCGGAACAAATGTTAACAAGGGAACCAGTGTAATTGCATTATTTCATGTCACATTGTGTTTTACTTTCCAGTAGTTTGGAGAGGAAATAATCCAATCTGCCACTAGGATCGATGGACAATGCAATTACTTACTGAACTGAATTAAATGTCACCAAATCCGAAGGAAACCTCACCGATTTACATGTGGTGTGGTGAGTGATGTGACTTTGGCCTACTGTGTAGATAGAGGAACATTTTCCTACTACGCTACAACAAAGCTGGTGCTCACCTTGAGGAACTGAATAGGATCTTCTGTCAGTGAGAGTTGCTCGAGTTCATCCTCTCTCCTCCTGAGCTGAGACACCTCTCGTTGCAGTTCGCTGAGGCAGCCGAGGGTCCAGTCCACCCCGGCTTTCTCTGCCTCTCCAACTTTCTCCCTCAACTCAGTGCGCTTCTTCTCCATGGAGTGGATGTAGAGACGGATGTGTTCTGCATGAATGTGCTCAAACTCATCACAAGCCTCCCAAGCAGCATCCTTGTGGGGAAACACAGTTGTCTTTGTATGACATGTATAAGCCGTATAATTGTATTTCTTTAATTATTCAGTAATACATGATGAAGAAATCTAATACGCTTTTTACACAGTTCACCTCAACTGCAACTGATTATTTTAAAGTGAGTGAAATGAAAAGGATAATTAAGTTTGTGGGCGACACTCACTCTTATACAGTTTGCAGCATCTCTCAGGTTTCCCATTCTCCTCTGTGAACTCAGCACTCTGTCTGACATTTCCTGTTTAGTCGCCTTCAGCTGTCTCTGTTAAAACACAACACACGCTTTTCATGAGATCAGTGACAACAGAAACAAAACTAAACAAAGGACAGACAACAACTCCAGCACCCTACCTCCGCTGCCAACTTTTCTGCTTCAATTGCCACAGTGTCATGGCCCTTGTGTCCATCCATCACACACATCAGGCATATGAACATCTGATCGGTGCGGCAGTGGATCTCCAGGAGCTTGTTGTGGCTGCTGCAGATGCTCTCCTGGATCCTGGCTGAGGCCGGAGTCAGACTGTGTCTCCTCAGCGGCGGCACCTCGTAGTGAGGCCGCAGGTGAGTCTCACAGTAGGAGGCCAAACACACGCGGCAGAACATGCAAGCTTTCCTCTTTCTCCCCGTGCATGCGTCACACGGCACGTCACAAGGTCCGGCACAGGTGTCATCTTCACCATCATCTTCATCATCATTGCTATCGGTCTTTTTGCCTCTTGCCCCCTTGTGCTGCTCCACCAGCTCAGCCAGGAGCGTGTTCCTCTTCAGCACAGGCCTCGGAAAGAACGTCTCCCTGCACTGGGGACAGCTGTACCTTTTTCCACTGTGGTTGTTTTTGTCCCAGAAGGTGTTGATGCATCTATTACAGTAACTGTGTCCGCACGCGGTCGTCACGGGATCCTCCAGTAACTGTAAACAAACAGAGCAGTCTAACAGATGTTGACTGTCAGCCATGTTGTCACGTCTCTAAACACAGACTAAGTTTTAGTTTCATTTTCCTCTGAAGGAGTGGCTTGTGTGCTGCACATTAACCAATGCTCCACTTCCAGGACCTCGGGCCAAGGACCACATAGGACCACACTCTCAAGCGGGGGCGTTTCTAGACAACCCCCAAATATTAACCTTTCATATCCCCAAATCCCAAACCATTGATGATTATTATGCACAATGTTCTGGACACAGCTGTTGGCAACATGTTGCAATGTCAGCCATTTCTGGGGTTGGGGGTGAGGGGCTGTAGACGTTCATGACTGCAGTTTCATGAGTGGGATTCATACTGCCCACCTCTCCCAAATCATAGTAAATGTCATTAGCCAGCTGGTTTGGTTGAGCCCTCAGCTCCACCATATTTTTTACTTTAGCTACTTATGTTGTGTTGACTTGTGACATGGCTTTCACAAATTGGTTGTGGTTCTGTTATTCCTTAATGAATCTGAGGAAATGAAGTTGTGTGCAAAAAGATAAAAGTCTACTCTTGTGTTGATATGAAAACAAGGGGATCTTCATCATGGAAATCTGAAATGACATGCAGAGACAATGACTTCAACACACCTTTAATTGGAAAGGCTTTTAGAAAATTTAACAAAGGTTTCACAATTGTTTAAAGTGCCTTCAACTGTTTTTTTTTCTGCCCAACACCATACACAGCTTAGAAAAAAGACAACGTGCATTAAAGCAACAAACTCCACCAGCTGATCCTGACATGACTAACATTGTTTCAGTTCACTTTGATGTGAGGATCCTAACAGAGGCGCCTCTGCAGACCATGAAGCCAGGATACAGAGGCTTGAAGAATGTGGTGTGAACTCTGTGAAGGAGGATCATTTCATCAGCATCCCACACGGTGTAGAAGGACAGGGTCCCGGCCTTATGGTTCAGATAAACTCCAACTGTAGAGGACCAGTAGCTTGACACTCTAGTTTGGAATCCATCATGCCGAAAAGTACAACTAGAAGTTCCAAGGGAAATGCACCAGGACTGGTCTGTGTACCCAAAGCAACTCTCCTGCAGTTTCGCCCCTTTGTAGCACACAGCGACTTCAACCCTGGGCCCGTCACATTGAACCTCCCAGTAGCAAACCCCAGACAAACCTTCAGTGCACAACACTTGATCATATGTGGTAAACCTCTCTGGGTGATGTGGGTAATGCTGAGCTTTTTTAACCCATGTTATCTTGCTGTTTCCTTCAGAAAGCATTAGATTTTCAAATGCTGTGTTGGGATCCAAACTGGGATGGCAGGAATCTGAAACGAAGGTAAGAAACGTTCATTCACTGTGGCTGGTGCACTAGAGACTAGTGTTAATAGCAAAAGACAGTGACCACTTACACAGAAGGAACTCTTGTCTTGTCTTTGGATCAGGATCCACTTGAATTACAAACAGAAAACAAAATGATAATACACCATCAATCACATAAACATAAATTGTTTGAATAATGCAATTTTCTTACTTTCAATGGTTAGGTCTGCAATAGCGGCTACAATGGGTTTCATTTTGTCTGTCAAATCAGAAATGCCCTTTGTCACAAAGTCAAAAGATGTGTGCAGGTCAATGTTGAGGTCTGATGACACAGCAAATTCTGGGTGGTCGAAAATGGACTGGCAGCTCTGTAAACATAGAACAGAAACATGTTAGTTTCCCAATCACCACATTATCTGATCCATAAATCAATTTTGTGTTCATGTACTTGAATGAAATTAATGTTATCATCTGTTTGGGACAGCTGTTTCAGTTTATCCTCATCCATCCGCAGCTTCATGATATCCTTCTCCAGCTGATCCACGAGCGCCTCAGCTCGGCTCATTGCAGCATTTTCTTGAACACTGATTTGATCTGCCATCTGGGCTAAATCAGCAAAGGCTTTCTCATTCTGATCGGCTGCTGCGTCTGCAGTGTGCTGACAGTATGAGACATGTTGTTACTGCACTGTAAAATGTTTTGAAAGCAGGACAGTCAAGAAAAAGTAGGAAAACAAATCACCTTCAGTGCTTTCATTTTGTGTTTCAGTTGTTGGAGTTGTTTCTCTTTTTCTTGCATTCCCTGTTGATATCTTTGTGTCTTCTTTCCAAACTGTCTCTGAAAATAAAATGGCATTGTTTTGCATTGGATTTGATTCTGGAGCAATATAAATAAACACTTTCAAGCACAAACTAGAATCAAAAATAAATGTCCTTACTTGTCTTTCTTTCCTCTCTGCTGCAGCCGAGATGGTGTCATGACCTTTGTGGTCATCCATCACGCAAAGTAGACAAATGCACTGGCCATCAGTGCGACAGTAGATCTCAATCAGCTTGTCATGCTTGGAGCAGATCCTCTCTTGTATGGAGGAAGAGACTTCCACCAGCTTGTGTCTTTTGAAAGCAGCAGACTCATAGTGAGGCTGTAAATGAGTGGCACAATAGGAGGCCAGACACACCAGGCAAGACTTGACAGCTTTCAGTTTCTTCTGGGTGCAGAAATCACACTCCACATCTCCTGTAGCAACTTCATACCCAGCAGCAGCAGGGGGATGGGTGGGCATTTTCCCCATCAAGTCAGCCAGCACGGTGTTCAAGACAGGTCTCGGTTTGAAAGTCTGTCTACACTGGGGACAGGTGTAGACACCATGTTGGTCCTCCGTGTCCCAGTAAGCGTCTATGCAGTCCATACAGTAGCTGTGGCCGCATTGAAGGGCCACAGGGCTCTTTAGTACATCCAAACATATGGTGCATGACAGCGGACCTCGAGCCCAGCCTTCTGCCATCTTCACCACATAACACTACGACTAACTTAAGTTTTCTGAGAAAGCATCTCTTACTGTGTTAAAATTCATGGAGCCAAGTAAAACTCACACAACTTACCACACACCACATTATTAAATGTACAGGGAGCTCCTCAAATTAGTAATACGTAACGTTGTGTCACAGTTAAACTTTTAAGGGACGACACAGCTGGAGGCAATTAGGATCCAAGAAGATGATTAGCCTCGCGAGATTTGAGCGGAACGCGACGACATTTCTTTGGTAACCATGGAGACGACGGCGGTGGTCGGAATGTTGTGAGGAAGACGAGGAGGAGAGGCGGTGGTGTGTGCGTTTCTAGACACTAACCCCCATCCCCCAAATATTAACCTTTTATTTATCCCCAAATCCCAAATTTGCATATTATGCACAATGTTCTGGACTTTTTTATACAGTATATGTTCTGGACACATCTTCCCGAAGGCACCTTTGGTCGCAGCATCATGAGTGGGATTCATTCTGCCCACCTCTCCCAGACAGTCAGTGTCATTAGCCAGCTATATCCAGCTGGATTTGTTGAGCCCTCAGCTCCACCGTATTTTTTTACTTTACTTATGTTGCGTTGTCACATGACATGGCTTTCACAAATGTTAATGTTATGTTAATACATCCTTAAATGTGGTTCTAATGAATCTGAGGAAATTAAGTTGTGTGCAAAAAGGTAAAAGTCTACTCTTGTGTTGATATGAGAACAAGGGGATCTTCCTGGAAATCTGAAATGACATGCAGAGACATGGACTTAAACACACCAGAGACTTAAACACACACTTTAATAGTTTTTTTTGGGATTTGTACTTTACTGGAGTAGTTTTTTTAATCAGAAAACTTCGTTACATTTAAAAGAAAAAATATGTACTTTTACTCCGTTTTTACGTTTGCCACCTTTTGGTAATGATCGCCTTAAATATGGCAGTGTCTTTCGTTCTCCACAAAACGCCTCCCCGCCCGGCCCCGTCGGAGGAGGACGATAACACTTGCCCCACACAATTTGAAGGTTTCACACGTCTTGGTCGGTACTATCCGCTGCCGGAGCGGCGGAGAGCTGTGGCCACAGACGGCTCCAAAGATCCTCAACATGTAACAGGATCGATCACTCTCACTCTTTTTACTTTTGATACTTAAGTACATTTAATGTGAGCTACTTTATGACTTTTACTCAAGTAATTTTCTTATGCGTGACTTTTACTTTTACCAAAGTAATTTTTATTTATGGTACTTCTACTTTTACTTAGTTACTTTTTTCGAGTACTTTATACACCTCTGCAACACACCTTTAATTGGAAAGGCTTTTAGAAAAATTAACAAAGGTTTCACAATTTTTAAAGTGCCTTGAACTGTTTTTCTGCCTAACACCATACACCGCTGTAATGGGAAATTTTGGTATTAACCCGTATTAACCCATAGTATGCTTACAAGTGCTGTTTGTAGGTGAACTTCCTTTCACCTTGTGGGAAGTTGTACTTAGTTACTTTGATGATAACAGTGTGAGATACACCAGAGAGAGTCCACTCAGGACAGGTTAAAGGTCAGGAGCCAGAGAAGCTCCCACGATTGTTGTGTCCTGGTGGTGAAGCTAGGCAGAACCACCAGGGTGTCATATTTTGTCTGCTGCTATGTGTTTTGGGAAACTATAAGATAGTGTGCCTGAGAACATCTTGAGGCCACTCACTCACTGACTGTACTCCTGTTCGGTTGTGTTTGTGTGACTCCATTCATGAATGCTTTTTATTAAAACTCAAGAAAGACAGCTGTGTCAAGAGACTCTTTATTGAATGAACAACATTTTTGCCACCACACAGCTTAGAAAAAAGACATGGTATACTATCAACTTCTATAGCACAACTAGTGGCCTGGACATATTTTGGGAAAAGTATTCAAATTGACAGAACGTGCATTAAAGCAACAAACCCCACCAGCAGAACATTTCACTGCAAGCAACCAAGCTAAGATGAAGGGTTAGTAGTTAGCAGCAAACTAATCACAACTGATCCTGACATGACTAACATTGTTTCAGTTCACTTTGATGTGAGGATCCTAACAGAGGCGCCTCTGCCGACCATGAAGCCAGGATACAGAGGCTTGGAGAATGTGGTGTGAACTCTGTGAAGGAGAATCATTTCATCAGCATCCCACACGGTGTAGAAGGACAGGGTCCCGGCCTTATGGTTCAGATAAACTCCAACTGTAGAGGAGCAGTAGCCTGACACTCTAGTTTGGACTCCGTTGTGCCAAAAAGTACAACCAGAAGTTCTAAGGGAAATGCACCAGGACTGGTCTGTGTACCCAAAGCAACTCTCCTGCAGTTTCGCCCCTTTGTAGCACACAGCGAATCCAACCTTGGGCCCTCTATATTCAACCTCCCAGTAGCAAACACCAGACAAACCTTCAGTGCACAACACTTGATCATATGTGGTAAACCTGTCTGGGTGATGTGGGTAATGCTGAGCTTTTTTAACCCAGGTTATCTTGCTGTTTCCTTGAGAAAGCATTATATTTTCAAATGCTGTGTTGGGATCCAAACTGGGATGGCAGGAATCTGAAACGAAGGTAAGAAACGTTCATTCACTGTGGCTGGTGCAGTAGAGACTAGTGTTAATAGCAAAAGACAGTGACCACTTACACAGAAGGAACTCTTGTCTTGTCTTTGGATCAGGATCCGCTTGAATTACAAACAGAAATCAAAATGATAATACACCATCAATCACATTAACATAAATTGTTTGAATAATGCAATTTTCTTACTTTCAATGGTTAGGTCTGCAATAGCGGCAACAATGGGTTTCATTTTGTCTGTGAAATCAGAAATGCCCTTTGTCACAAAGTCAAAAGATGTGTGCAGGTCAATGTTGAGGTCTGATGACACAGCAAATTCTGGGTGGTCGAAAATGGACTGGCAGGTCTGTAAACATAGCACAGAAACATGAACTTAGTTTACCAACCACCACATTATCTGATCCATAGATCTATTTTGTGTTCATGTACTTGAATGAAATTAATGTTGTCATCTGTTTGGGACAGCTGTTTCAGTTTATCCTCATCCATCCGCAGCTTCATGATATCCTTCTTCAGCTGATCCACGAGGGCCTCGGCTTGGCTCATTGCAGTCTTTTCTTGAACACTGATGGTCTCCTTCACAGCACGTCGGCTTTTATCTGCCATCTGGACTAAATCAGCAAAGGCTTTCTCATTCTGATCGGCTGCTGCGTCTGCAGTGTGCTGACAGTATGAGACATGTTGTTACTGCACTGTAAAATGTTTTGAGGACAGTCAAGAAAAAGTAGGAAAACAAATCACCTTCAGTGCTTTCATTTTTTGTTTCAGTTGTTGGAGTTGTTTCTCTTTTTCTTGCATTCTCTGTTGGTATCTTTGTTTCTTCTTTCCAAACTGTCTCTGAAAATAAAATGGCATTGTTTTGCATTGGATTTGATTCTGGAGCAATATAAATAAACACTTTCAAGCACAAAGTAGAATCAAAAATAAATGTCCTTACTTGTCTTTCTTTCCTCTCTGCTGCAGGCGAGACGGTGTCATGACCTTTGTGGTCATCCATCACGCAAAGTAGACAAATGCACTGGCCATCAGTGCGACAGTAGATCTCAATCAGCTTGTCATGCTTGGAGCAGATCCTCTCTTGTATGGAGGAAGAGACTTCCACCAGCTTGTGTCTTTTGAAAGCAGCAGACTCATAGTGAGGCTGTAAATGAGTGGCACAATAGGAGGCCAGACACACCAGGCAAGACTTGACAGCTTTCAGTTTCTTCTGGGTGCAGAAATCACACTCCACATCTCCTGTAGCAACTTCATCCCCAGCAGCAGGGGTATGGGTGGGCATTTTCCCCGCCAAGTCAGCCAGCACGGTGTTCTTGTTCAAGACGGGTCTCGGTTTGAAAGTCTGTCTACACTGGGGACAGGTGTAGACACCACGTTGGTCCTCCGTGTCCCAGTAAGCGTTCATGCAGTCCATACAGTAGCTGTGGCCGCATTGAAGGGTCGCAGGGCTCTTTAGTACATCCAAACATATGGAGCATGACAGCGGACCTCGAGCCCAGCCTTCTGCCATCTTCACCACATAACACTACGACTAACTTTCGTTTCGTTTTCTGAGAAACCTGGGGTAGGAGTGGCATCTCTTTATCTTATTTATTATTTTCTTTATCTCTTTATACTGTGTTAAAGTTCATGGAGCCAAATAAAACTCACACAATTAACCACACATCACACAATTAAATGTACAGGGAGCGGGTGCCACCTCCTAAAATTAGTTTGTGTAACGTTGTGTCAAAATTAAACTTTTAAGGGACGACACAGCGAGGAGGCACATTAGGAACCAAGAAGACGATTTGCCTCACGAGATTTGAGCGGAACGCGACGAGATTTCTTTGGTAACCATGGAGACGACGGCGGTGGTCGGAATGTTGTGAGGAAGACGAGGAGGAGAGGCGGTGGTGTGTGAGTTTCCTGTGGTGATGTTTGTGTTTAGCAGAGGGTGCTTTACACCATGGACCTTCCGGAGACGCTTAGAAGACGTTTAGAGGATTTCTCCCGGAATGTGTTATTCGACCAGAGTCGGACTGGACCGTTCTCCAAGGAGAATAACACATTTTTACCACAGGGTGAGTACAGTCCAGCTCAACGAGCAGCTAACGTTATGGACGAGTTAGCTTTCATGTTTATGTTGCTAACGAGCGACAGGGTCGGTCGTACGAGGCTCTAAAACGTAGTTTAGCGACAGCTGTTGCTTAAATCCATCTGTTTATGTGTTGCTCTGTGGTTTGTTTGTTTTCAGACAAGCGGGTTTTGTCAAGTCTCCACCTCCAGATGTCTCTGTACTTTAACATGTGGTTCTTCCCCTTGTGGTGGATCAGTGAAATTGTAATGCTGCACCTCAAGGTATGGCTAAATACTATGTCTCAGAAGGTTTGGATCTGTTACAGTTGGCAAGTGAAAACGATTTATTTGGAGAAGTAGCTAATTAAAATTAACACGCATAGGGACATACTTGCAATACAGGGCTGATCCTATGGTGTATGATCCATGGATCTATAATAAGAATATAATACATCCATGGTATGATCTCTTCCAGTATCCCGCCTTGCCAGACTACTACAAGTTCATCCTTGTGACTGTTCTCATCGTGATGACCCTGATTGAGGCCATTAGACTTTATCTTGGTTATGCTGGAAACCTGCAAGAAAAGGTTGGGCTACACACAACACACACAAAAAAAGATGGATGGACAAAAAAATTCCAGTGACTACAAAACCATTATGCATGTTTTTTGTGTGTGTTGAAGGTCCCAGAGTTGGCTGGATTTTGGCTCCTGAGCATCCTGCTGCAGTTTCCACTGATCCTGTTTCAGCTCTTTAATGAAGCCATTCTCATACAGCCCCTGGAGAGAGGGGTTCACATAGTCCTTGCTATATTCATACTGACACAGGTATTTTTACATTCCTCCTAAAAACTGACCAGTGTAGTTCATAGTGTATGTATTAACATTTTGGTGGACTACATTACACTTTCATTATTTGGTGATAATTAAAGATATTCTATTTATAAGATATATTCTTTTTTTTTTATTTATTTATTTTTAAATAATGTTTCTTTCCCTGAATGACCCAGGCTCTCTCTGGTTTTGTGGCTCTTCGTGACATGGTCAGACACACCCAAACCCAGTTTCATCTCAGACAGTTTGACTGAACCTGGACCCGGACCCACCAGGACCTGATATTCTTACCCAGTGTCAGATGCCAACAACAAACAGTTTGTGTCACTTTTTATGTCGAGTGTAGGACATGGGGTATTTGCTGCCCTCAACTTATTGTTAAAAAGGAATAATGTTTGACCTTATTTTTGTATTTTTGGACATGATATTTCATGGGATTGTATTGTTGTTTTTATAGAGTTGCAATAAATTACATTTATTTAACACAGAGCCCTTGTATCATTTATCAGGCAGCTTTTGTACTGCATCTTGGACTGTGGTGGTGTACTCTGAACAGTTTTATCATCCATAAATCTTGTCCTTAACAATATCAAAACTAAGGAGAAAACACATTAGGACTGTGACTGAAATTATAACTGATTATAAAGAATGAGTTTTGAATGACTTCATATTATGTTTATTAAAAGAGTATGTAATATTAAATATAAGACAGAGACTGCCCCTGGATCGTACTTACTGGACTTTCTCTCCTCTGTCAGTACAATAAAAGTCCGACCCATGTCATGAAATCTGTGTCAGTCAGGAAACAGCAGCATTATTCAAGTATATTCTCACACCTGCTTAAGTTTTAGCAAAATATATATTTCCCGACACTCATGAGTGGAGCTTCACATCACCAGCTGGAGAACAGAGAATAAAAATCATCCTATTAGATCCCAGATCAAAATATTGTACGCTACAGTGGGGCAGATTGTGATATTCTTGTGACCATTGCCTCTTGTCCATCCGTGTTTGTTTGGCTTTTTCTACCAGAGTGATGGTGCCTGATGTCCTTTGCCTTGAGCCTCCTGAGGGAACCACCCTGTGAATGTGGTAGTTCCACCGTCATTAAGCCAGAAGTCTTTGACAGAGGGGGTAAAACACCAATATGCTTCTTATCTTCCCAAGTCTCATTGTGTAGTCTGAGGAAATTGAAAAAGGATAAAGAGCTCAGAAGACCTTCAAAAGGACATTCAAATTAGGTTAAAAGCTAATTTTTGTTAAATCATCGTCGTAAAGACTGTCTTGTTATCATAAATGTTTAACATCAGGGCTTGTGTTCCAAACATTGAACTGCAATGGCAACTTTTAACAGAAAAGAGAAAGGGTGCTCATTGGAGGATTTAAAAATAGATAAACCTGTTTCCTTCTTGGTTGGGGGCCCTCAGCGCAGGCACAAATAAATTGCTGCGTAGTGCAGTGTCTCTCAGGTGGACGTCAGGAGCGAGCTCTCTCTGGTTCTGCTCTCCAAGTGGTACACATCTCACCAGTGGTAACCCCACTGAAGCAACAGAAAGATCAGGTAGAGAAGCAGTGAAGTTACTGACCAGTTAGAAAAATACATGTTCTCATAATGTGTGATATCAATATCAAAGAACAACCTTCCAAGGGATCATTTAGCTGTTTATCGTGCTGCTGTTTGGTCCTGGTTGTGTCTGCGTGTTCTGAGACCCGTAAAGAATTTCTGTCTCTGTAAACGTGCCGACTGTTGAGACTGTCATTAGCAATACTTGACAGCAGGCGCTTTGATGGAAGAATGTCTGGAACCATCTTAAAACACAAGGATGACCTACCATAGAGATAGATTTAATGAATATTAGAGAATCTCCCCACACCTACTATCTTTTTAAAAAATATATCAATTTACTGTCATGTTTACCTGTGGGGACTTGAAAAAGAATTTGAGGAAGGCTTGAGTTGACCTCTGTAGGAGACGAAGGGGTGTCGGGGATGGTGATGCTGGTGGTGGCTGGGATGTATGAGATTGGGTGAGGGTGGAACAAGAGCACTCAGGTGCAACAGTTGAGATGAACATCTCCATTGTCCTGTATCCACCCCGTGGTCACCTGTGAAAGCAAAAAAAAGAAACACACACAGTTCACTAAAACACAAGATCTCTCCTAATCGATCAAAGGATGAAACATTCATAGCTTTTCCTCCAGGAAAACACCTGCATGTTGGACAAGTAAATACTTCCAATATGAAGGCAAAAGGTAACATGATGAACCGCAGAGTAAAATTTACTAGATTTGACCTCAACCACTGCTTTTTACCACTTGAAAAACGTGTAAAGGGCCATTGCAATGTAAAAAATCAGGGGATATCACCTGCCGGAAATTGATTTACGCCTCTGGTACTGCACAGAGATGAATACTTTTGCTCAAAATGACTTGATATCACAATATGACACTGATGATACTGGGGAGTGGCGATATAAGGGTGTTTTTTTTAGAAGGGCTGAACCTCCAATAAAAACCAAAAAACTTTTACCTATCTGATGTAGCCCAGCTGTGTGTTTTCTCAGATGCGGACAATTGCAAGTCACGTTTTCCAGAGGGTCGTCCTAAAAAATGTCACACATGTCATCACAAAAGTCAAATTACAGGTTGTGTTTCTTGAAGCATTACAAGAAGTGTCTGGATTATCTGGTTCATCTTTACCTTGACAGGCTCACAGCCCTGCCACAGAGTCACCTGAGCCCCAGAGTGAGTGGTGGAAGGAGGGGTCACAGCTTTTTTTATCAGACCATTTGCCTTCGAGAAGAAAGAAATATTAAATGGGTACATGTCGGGAAATGTCACTTCTTTGTCTGGCTGCCTCTCAACATTCACACTATCTGTACTTCATACCTGCCATTTTCTCCGGTGCCTTCCAACAGGCCTTTCTGGGATGTTCTCTTTAACTTTCTCATGTGGAAGCCTGGATTCCTGCAAAGACCGCTCAGTAATCAGTCTCGTTTGATAGCAGACAAGAGTATGCATTCCTTAACGGGCCATTGAGTCTCTTACAGTTTTGATGCTGCTTTGCAAAGCCTTTGAATCTGTGTTCTTTGCTCTGAGTCTGTTCCTCTCTTTATGACTCTTTAGGCACTTCTTTTTCTTCTTCACTGGAGTTTGCTTTGAGAGAGACAGTGTGTTGTAAACTGATTTTCACACAAGATACAGTTGTGATATTAACGTTAATCAAACACCCACCACCAACTCAAAGTGATGACAATACTACATCTGCTGTTGTAATAAAGCACTCGTGTAAAACAGAACTCGCAGCATACCTGTGTTTGTGGCTGGTTTAACAAATGTGCCGGGAGTCCATCTGAATCTGAACTATTTGATCCGCCGGTGCTGTGAAAGCAAAAATATTCATATTCAAGCTAAATGAGAGCACCTCTAATATGCCATTATGTCCAAGTATAAATAACACCAAGAATAGTAAATTACGAAATCACCTGGTTTCCAGGTCAGACATAGAGAAGTTGAAGTCATTGGCCAGATCTTTGCCCAGTCTCTCGCTGACCTCCTTTCTTAACATAGCTCCCAGCTCTGTCAGACAGTAACTGGTCTGAGATAAAAAGAACAGAGGAAACATTAGAAAGTAAATTTAAATTTCTGTCACAAGATTCAGGCCTTTAACACCAGTATCAAGGTACATTTTAGTGATGGATGGAGTCTACATATCTCTAAAGGCCATGAGGCTTCATCCCTCACCTTTGTTGGATCGGGGTCGCAGTAGTCCAGCAGGGTGTCACAAAAATAAAAGCCCAGGGACTTCAAGTCTCTTGTGGTAAAATGTGTTCCTTTCCTGTCACCTAACAGTTAAACATGTTAATCATCATACAAAAACACATGAAAACTTACAAAAACACATTCAGGAAATGATAACTTACCCAAAGTGGAGCCTCCAAAGGTGGCCTCCATAGTGTAGCTGTTTTTGATGCCAAGTCTCCACATTACGATTCGTCCTGTTCCCTCTTTGCTCTTCTGCACTCTGAATTTACAACTCTTGAAGGAGAACTGAGGAAGATAGGATAGTTTGGATGTGACAAACGAATGTTAAATATACATAAATGAATAACAAGGACCAAACACTGAAAATACAGAAATGTTAACTACACTTACTATAACATTTGAATAAAAATGTTTGAGGGTCATATATAATTCAGACTAATATACCAGTAGGTTTCAAGGATTAAAAAACAAACAAACATTGACTTTACCTTGTTACTGGCATTTTTGCTCATCATTAGTGGAAAGACTCTCTCGTGGAGTTTAAGAGACAAATCACCTTGGTTGTTGCAACCGTACATGAACACATTGTTTTTGCGGTTGTGGCCATGAAAGTCACAGTAAAGAACTACATCCATCTCAGCCGTCAGCCTGCGGAAAATATGACATCAACATTGTAAGCAGTGGCACTATATGTTATTATAAAACCACTCTTAAACTCTGATCTCGTGTTATTCTATGCATACGTCCTTACCTTTCTACAAAGTTTCGCGTGTGCCACACGCAGGGAAAGGAATCCCTGAGCAATGTCTTGTAATTTCTGTTGAGGTCCCTGCCTGCCAGGGAGCAGCGGTAATTTCCCACCACCACACCATCAGGGTTCAGCATTGGCACCACCTGCAGCACATTAGAAAAACACAGTTTGATAGCAGTACAATTATAACCCAACCTCATAATTCTGTCCATTCACCATCTGAATTACTACAGTATTCAGACATGGTATTGGAGTAATGATCATGATAATAATGCAGATGAGAGACTAAAAGAGCTCGAGGTTCCTCACCTTGAAGACAAAAGTGTCTCTAAGTAGCTGAGCATCTTCCGAGTCCCCAAGCAGAAAGTCCAACAATCCCTCCATCATCCAGGACCCGTTGGTTTCTCCAGGGTGCACTCTGGCAGTCACCACCACAGCCTTCTTCCTCCTGCCCTCCACCCTGCCAACCCCCTGCGACGTTATTGTCACCACATACACAGCATTCCCAGCAAGGCTGTGGCACAGCACCCGTAGTTTACAGTACGACGCAACTGTAGGATTGGAAGAAATGCGCTTGAGGTAGCGTTGCAGGTGTGAATAGGTGTAGGGGTAGCAGTGGGCCAGATAGCAGGTGTCTGAGTCATAAGGGAACTGGAGAGTCCAGGTGAGCGAGTACAGAGTGATGGTGTCGTTGTTGTTGTCCTTTGTATTCTAAATAGACAAAAAAAACTGTTTTGAAAATAAAGATGACCAAAAGATGACGACATGATTGAACACTAAAGAAAGAGACAAGTAGATTATAGTGCCCTGACTAAAGCCAGTCAAAATACTAATCTTGACTGGCTTGTCCAATATGTACACCTACCTGATTGTTGTTACGGTAGTATTTGATGTTGGAGCCGGTGCGTTGCCATCCAATGCCTTTCTCCTTGGCAGCCGTCTCAGAGTAGAGGAGTGGTTTCATACCCAGAGAATACAGGCTGCTGCTCTTCATCAAGTTCATGATAGTGAAGCGGTAGGTGACTCCAGCCTTCATGTTTCTCACCCTGAAGTAGAACCACTGTGTGTGCTTTCTGGTGTACATGTCGGTCTGCAAGGTGAGCTCATAATCATAGACACCCCTGAAGAGGGAGGAAATAAGAGTGGAAACATGGAAAGGGAGTAACTTCACCTGGAACTACAGAGATGGATACAGAATAGTTGAAATGCTGTGGCAACTAGACACTCACACTTGCACTGCTTTCTGAAGGTTCCCACTCTCAAAGCGCGACTCAAACTCAAGGGTGAAGTCTGTCTGGTTGATGTCATAAGATGTGGCACTCTTAATAGGGCCCCTGCTCCCTCCAACACGAGAGCAGGTGAAAAAGGGGCGCTTAGTGGCTAAAAGGAGTGACAGCAGGAGGAAAAGAGTGATCATAAAACTTGGATTGTTTGCAGACAGTGGTGGCAGGGTGTAACATGTTTATCAAGAACTATTACAGTTGATCTGGGATAACACTGCTGAGGAAAGACACTTAAGATGCTTAAGGGCCCACTACAACTCCCATGAGACTCACTCTACATTTTTTTAAGAGTAAGACTTGGATTACACAGCACTTACAGATCAGCATGGAGATACCAATAAGAAATCCACATGTTGGGCTATGAAGCCTGGGTAAACAAATTCAAACAGTGTTTGGGGTCTTAAGTTACCATGGTCAATGCAGTACACCACTTTGCCTCGCTCCTCTCCTGCTGGCATCGGTGTCCTCTCATGTCCAGTTGCTTGATAAAAAGGCTCTGGCTCTGGGGGGTCCCACTCTAAAACACAAACTCTCTCTGTATCATTACACTGTCTGAAATAGGACATGCAAAGTTTTAAATGTAGTTTAATTCATTGTTTTCATTTGTTACTTTTTTAAAAATGTATTATTGACTTATTACCAGCACGGGGGCTGATTAACACCACCGAAAAGCCTTTTTTTGCACTTCAGAAACACAGTTGGCTGCAAAAAGGAATATGAAAATTACCTATGTGATGGATAACGTCAGTGACAACGTCACACTCTGTGGGCCAACGGGGGCGCGAGATAGATGGAAAGTTAACCAGGTCCAACGGTGCCCTGAGACTCAAAATTGGTCTGTCACCATCAAAATCTATGAGCAGCTGCCTGGTCCGTAGAGTCTGGGTCAGGTTTATGGACACTGAAGGGGAAGATCAATCACACCCTTAATATCTGTCCTTCATCCTCCTGCTCTTCTCGTGGTACACACTGGATATGCATTTTTCATCAGGTCTGGCTGATTACCTCATTCAGACCGAACAAGCTAAAAAGGGATTATACTGCACCTAATTGGCTTTATTATCTCATTCACAAAAGAGCTCTTGTTTAATATATAATGATCTAGTAGAATTAGGTATGAGACCCCACATATCCATTCTGCGTTGACCAGGTCTTACTTTGCACAGTCTCCTGTGGCCAGTATGATTACACAAGTATATTCTAACGTTACATACAAATGTTGTGAAAAACAACTTACACTGCCTCTTCTCTGCTAATTCTTCCTCATCTTCTTCGGTGTTGGAGTCATTAGTGTCTGATTTGTCCAAATGAAGGGTATTCCACCAATTCCTGATGACAGACATAGCCTTTGTTGATGTTTTCTCTTCCTAATTGGGAAAATTTCATTCATCAGTGTTGTATCCTTTTTACCAAACTAAACAGTGTACTGGTTCAATTCCAGTATCAGAAAAATACAGATGAATTAGTTTGTTCTCATCATAAACCGGTGGGGACTTCTAAACAAATTTATAAATCTGGTTTTGCACTTTATACAGCCTTACAGATTAAGTTTCTCAGCTATGTCAATCTTGTGGTAGTGATATATTTTATAGCAATACACTACAACACTTAATTTAATGGAGACGACATTAAAACGAACAAACAACAAACTTGGATGCAGTATACTCACGGGGGAATCTCTAACAGGCATCTTCTCCCGTCTTTCTGCTAAAAGGAGAACTCAAGATTAAGTCACACTGCACCGTGGTAGGTGAACAACTAGTGTAACTCGCTTGGCTTTAACACAACACTTAATACAGTGACACAATGTCCGCATGGTCTTTTTTTTTTGCAAGAATCCACGCAACCTTTTTTTTTCTTTACATGCGTCCCCACTGCCTTTAGTTGTTGCTAACATTAGCATTAGCTGCTTCAACTGACTACTGCTACCATGCTGTTGGCAGCGTGTACAACGTTTTTGTTCAGGGTTTGACAGCCACTTACCTCGGTTACATTTTAATTGCACCTTCAAACCGTCAATACAAAAAAAGAGAGCCGGTATATAAACAAAATGACCGAAGATCAAACTTGTTGGCTTACTACAAGTGGAACAATCTTTCTCCAAGTAGGCGACGTATGTTACCAGGCAACAGGTTGTATCAACAACGTCACGGTTGCCATGGAGATGCCCACCCGAAGCAGCAGCTCCAACCAGTAAACAAACACAAATGTAGGAGTGTGAAAAACTATTTTTCTTATACAACGTTTAATTTAAAAAATACAGTACATGTCAAACCACACAAAGAGAGACTGGTCATTGCAAAAAACAATTTAATAACGTTTTTACAAAATATACAAGCTCGGTGACATTCCCTCCCCTTTCCGAAAACATGGCTTAACCCACTATACATTTTTATGTACACGGTTGTAAAAATGTTCAATAAAATAGATGATCCCTCCAAACAAACTGTGGCGGTCATCTACAAGGTGGTGTTCACCACTGATAGACTAATGAACCCAAGACATTTGGCACATTTACAATTTTGGCTACAAAAACAGGACAAAAAAAAGGACATTCAACCCCTCTGGTGAATGGCCTGCCATGTGGGGGGCCTTTACATGTCTGCAACATGAGCATGAAAAATGTTAGAAAAAGTCCACAGACCACTGAACAAAACTTAAAAAAAGGGGAGGATGACTTTATGGTAGTGACAGGAGTGGATTTAAAAAATGTGGAGTGGGCATTATATGACCCGGGCTAGATGTTACGTGCTATTCAACTTCCGTTTCTTCAGTCGCTCCCGCCAGTCTTCGGGAAGGGCCTCAAAGTTGGCATTCTTTGATGCTTTTCCTCTGGAGAAATAAAAACACAACAACATTTAGCTTGAGGTTACCAAAATAGAAACAAAAAAAAAAACTCAATTCAATTTTAACCATTACATTTTTTGACAGCTAAAATGATAAGCGGACATTGTGTGGACACATACGTCACGAGCTGCTGTGTTTTCCAATCCTCGATACTCTTCTTGTTGAGCTGGTCTCTGTCCTCATCACTGGAGCTGCTCTTCTCTTCCTCATCCAACTCTTTCTGGATGCTCTGCCACTTCTTCACCAGGGAAGGCATTTTGGTCTTACTCTTCTTTGACTGCAGAGCAATTGAGGAAAAAACAGCTGCAG
>JARUPV020000063.1:0-25000 GCA_030347415.2 Decapterus maruadsi | reverse complement strand
GCTGAGGTGGAGCCACTGCTTATTATGACACCGGGGTTTTGTGTACGGAAGTGGTCAGCAGGTTGTAAGGTCAGAGGGTAAAGGCTATTCCCTCTTTCGATTTAGAGTACACACAGCCATCTTGGATCTAACGAAGAGAAGGGAAATTGATGCGGTGAGGGTATTTTACTCATTTTTTGTCGCCATATGAAAAAAAACTGACCCCCCAAAACACATTTAACCCCCCTTTTGGTGTGAGTCATTTATCTCGCTGGTATCGCCGTTTTGATACAGACTGGGTGGTTATTGGTTAGCCTTTAGCTCCGGCTGTTTGCTGCTGCTGCTGCTGCAAACGGAGCCGAGAGACACGGACAGCTGACTGTGGGTACAGAGAGAGAGAGGGGGGCCTGGACCACTGCTGCCTGATACTGACTGCTGAAAGAGCAGGGTGTATTGAAGTTGAAAGGTTTTCTTATGTTGTCCTTGTTAGGTTATTAGCAGCCTCCACCCCCCCTCTTCGGGGAAACGGACGTTCAGCTAGCTAATGCTAACACACACAGGGAGATCTCAATAGCATGCTAACGTTAGCTTTACACTAGCATGTTACCACCACTACTACTACAACTACTGTTGTTGCTGTTCATTTCCCCCAACAGTGTCAAGTTAGGGAACTCTTTACCAGGTAAGAGACAGACCAGACACCGCTATGAAAAATTCAAGAAGTGAATTATCGGGTAGCTCTGCTGTCACTTGGGTTTATTTGTTCCGTGTTACTAGAAAAAGTAAGTAGTTTCTTGTGTTTATGAAAGTTCAGCATGTGCATCGTTTACAATCCATGCACGCAACTGTGAAAAACTACATTTTAACTATTTCATTTTTGATTTGTTCCATGCATAGACATGTTCAGCTTGTACACGATCAACAAAATAATGATATAATTTGCACATTTCCATTTCCATCCATGGAAAGCAGCCCCTTAGCCAATGAATTCATTCTGAACTTATAAATATATGTTCTGCCAAATTACTTATGGATATCCCAACACCGTCAGACACAGAAACAAAAAGACAACTCAATTATAGCCAATGCCTTCCCATAAAAAGTAAACAAAAAATATAACATAAGCCACTATCTTCCCATCTCATATGATCTTATTTTCTTTGCACTGTCTCTTGAACTCTGGTGTGTTCTTTCAATCTAATCTAATCTTTCAATCAAAGGAAGTCAAATATATGACAGGGAATCATGAAGAAATTAGAACAAATAATGCATCCAGCATTTTCCATCTGTTATTATGGGGAATTCATAGGAAGTCCTGTTCTGTTTTGTTTATGGTTTGAGTGTGTAGTGTCAGCGATGTGCTGGAATAAATGCATTTCAGCAGCTGCTCAACTCTGAGACTATTTGAAGTTAAACTCAATGGGAGAAAGAGTTTACGAAAATCATTTGAAGTATCATGGCCGTTGTGAAAAGGATTTTTTATTGGTTTAGGTTTTTTTTTTATTTCTTTCCCTTTCACATCTTTAACAACAGATCTGTTCTCTCTCCTCAGGTGACAAAAGGCATGTTTGGTGCTAGAAAGAAATTTGTAGAGTTTGTCGAGGTAGTCGATAACGACTTCACCGATGAAAGCATGTACTACAACCAGCCGTCGATGTTCCCACATCGGTCGGACAAAGATGTGAGTTAACTGTCCCCATTTCTGAGCTCGTTTCTCCAGTGAACGACAGAATCGACATTTTGGATCTAACTCCGTCCCGTCTTCACTTTTTTCTTCTTCCTTAGATGCTGTCCTCGCCCTCGCCATCGTCGTCGGGTCAGCTGTCACAGCTTGGTGCAAGTTTGTACGGTCCACAAAGTAAGTCTTTTCATCTCTGGCAGCCAGTCACAGTTTTCTCTTACGTAGTGTACTTTTATTAAGATCATTCACTTCTCGCTTGTACAACCAGATCTAATAAAAAGTCAGAGGAGTCTCCTTAAACTTGCTTGACTTATGTGTTCGTTTTTCTGCCATGTCTTTCTGCAGGTGCGCTGGGCTTCTCGGTAAGGGGCATGGGGAACAGTACACCTCAGTTAAACCGAAATTTAACGCAAGGAACGCAGCTACCAAGTCATATCACTCCCACAACAGGGGTCCCCACCATGTCCCTCCATACCCCCCCATCGCCCAGCAGGTGTGTATGAAGGTGTTGGTTTGTTTAGCTTTGCAGTCACAGTTTGAACAAGGTTGATAGTGATGAATAATGCAGTAACCTGGAAATGACAGTTGCCCTGAAATCAGCAAAAACTAAACGCATCTAACTGTCTGATAGGGGGACGTTGCCGATGAACACGAGGAACATGCTGAACCACTCTCAGGTCGGTCAAAGCATTGGGATGAGCGGCAGGACCAATAGTATGGGCAGCTCGGGGCTGGGCAGCCCCAACCGCAGCTCACCCAGTATCATCTGTATGCCCAAACAGCAGCCAGCACGCCAGCCCTTCACCATAAACAGGTAGACAGATCTAAAAACCCTCTGTTCTGCATTAAAGAAACGGTGACGTCTAGAAGCTGACCTTTCTGGTTTTGGTTTTGGTTTTACTCTCACTCTGCAGCATGTCAGGATTTGGTATGAACCGCAATCAGGCTTTTGGGATGAACAACTCATTATCAAGCAACATCTTCAATGGCACAGGTTAGTCTGTTTTAACCAGTGTGGGTTAACCTCTGGATTTTATTAAAAGAGTCAAGTCTCCTCACTTTCTGTCGCTGCAACTGATTTCTCTGAGCTCAGAATTGACTGTGCAGTGAATACTCTTTTCTTGAAGTCGCTACTATACGTATAATTTTGCTTAGCACAGGAGTTTTGTCTTCATTCATTTACAGTGTAGAATTAACACTATTAATTAGTAAATGCCAAAGTATTAAACAGAGAAGTCGCGATGGAAGTGACATTACAAGTACTTAACCTTCCTGTTGCTGCAGATGGGAGTGAAAATGTAACAGGACTGGATCTGTCAGATTTCCCCGCGTTAGCAGACAGGAGTCGGAGAGAAGGGACTGGAAACCCAACACCAGTGCTCAACCCGTTGGCTGGAAGGGCTCCTTATGGTAGGCCATTAGGCTGCAGAAAGTGTCGTATTTTTACACACATTAAGCTAAAGGCAGTAGGATCCCCTAGGAGAGGAAATGGCTATTAGCCTCTTGGGTTCCTAATCCGAGTCACAGCTTTATTTCAGTGCACATATAAGTTGATAGAAAGAATTGTAGATATTAGTTTGTTGTTAAAAAAAAAAAAAAGACAACCTATGTAATTTCTGCTTCACTGTGTTCATTGTCATCATCAAGTTGGCATGGTGACAAAGCCATCAACTGAACAGACACAGGATTTCTCCATCCACAACGAGGACTTCCCTGCACTGCCTGGCCCAAATTACAAGGACCCCACGTTGAACAACGACGACAGCAAAACTGTAAGTGTGGCCCACTGATGACTTGACACCACACTCTGACTTGATGTCTATGTTTTTTTTTTTTCTCAGTGTTACACATCAGAAGATTATTTATTATGAAGTGTGAACATGTTTTACCCGTGTGTTTAAAATGGCTTTTCTTTTGTTTAGAACTTGAACTCCACAAGCAAGAGCACATCCAATGCAGATGGGCCCAAGTTCCCCGGAGACAAGACGGCCTCAGCACAGAATAACAACCAGAAGAAAGGGATCCAGGTGTTGCCCGATGGTGAGACCTCTCAGCCAATCGTATCGCTCCAATTCCACTGAGACATCCCTTCTTAATCGCACAACTTGGGTGAGGCAGTTGGGCTCTCTACCCTGCATTTGAGGTTAGATAATTATTGGATAGGCTACAGTGAGAAAACGAAAAAGAATATGTTCATTATGATGCAGATAATGATCACCTTTCCATTCACTTGTCTGTGACCATCACATGTTTTAAAAAAAAAAGAAAAAAAGAATAGGTCTGGTTTGTTCTCCACTGCGTGCACAAAGTGTGGTTTAGAAATATGGAGGTGACAGTAAGTATTAACTGTTGATCACAGCCCATTTTCAGCAGTTTGTTGAACTCTGATGTTTGTCCTGCCGCTGCAGGTCGGGTGACGAACATTCCCTCAGGAATGGTGACAGACCAATTCGGCATGATTGGCCTGCTGACGTTTATCCGGGCGGCAGAGACTGATCCTGGGATGGTCCATCTGGCGCTAGGGAGCGACCTCACGACACTGGGACTCAACTTAAACTCACCAGAGTAAGATGTTTACAGTTTACATTAAAACATTTCACCAGCAAGTTGACAAGCCAATGCAGTCCAACAAACAAACATGGATTCAGTAGCACATTTAAATATAGTTTTACGACTTGTAATGCATTTTACAGACACAGGTTGATGTCAATGCCATGGTCATTTGCGTTTGTGCAGCTTTCCTTGTCACTTGATAAAATATAGTTAAACTTTTGACCCTCCTTTTAACTCAAATACCACTTTGGTTGGTGTAAATTCTCATTGCAAAATCCACTGTTGATTTTCGTAGCGAAGAAGAACTTACTTCAGCTTTATTTTTTGACAGAAACTTGTACCCCAAGTTCGCCTCTCCTTGGGCCTCAGCACCTTGTCGACCTCAAGACATTGGTAAGACATGAAAGTGGAGTATTTTGGGGAAGAATGCTGTTTAAAAAGATTTGGGTGTGAGCCAGTCTGAAGATAGACAGGACGAGTGTTGAATGAGAGGAGTTGTTAGGGATCAGGCAATAGTGTCATATTTTCTTGTGTTTGTAATAACATTGAGGAACAAGACATATGGCAATAATTTCATATTTAGGTTATATGTTGAGGATTCTTTGTCCAAGTTTCAGTACTAGGGTTGGCAGTGAATAGACAAAAAGTTATTGTTAGTGTTATCACTCTGCTAACTTATGCCTGTGTTTGCCTTTTCAGACTTCCATGTTCCCTCTGAGTACTTAACCAATATCCACATAAGGGACAAGGTAATTATGAGCCGAGCGCCACAGTACGCGGGTGCAGACTTCAGGTTGGATGTGCTTGGATAAAACTAATTATCCTTCTTCTTTGCTGCCTGGTCTCCAGTTGGCTGCAATCAAACTGGCTCGATATGGTGAAGACCTGTTGTTCTACCTGTACTACATGAACGGAGGAGACCTGCTACAACTTTTGGCAGCAGTAGAACTGTGAGTTCCTTTGACATTGATCTGTTCTGTAAAAAAGTTAAGTCTGGCATTTTGTTTGGAAATTATTGAATGAAGCTTTGGTTTTTGGGATGAAAACCCCAGGATGCTCAGAGGTCGGTGACTGGCTTGGTTCCCTTTTATCCTCATTCCTTTTTCATAACTTTTCTCTCCAGCTTTAACCGGGACTGGAGGTACCACAAAGAGGAGCGGGTTTGGATAACGAGGGCGCCTGGCATGGAGCCGACACTGAAGACCAACACCTATGAGCGGGGCACCTACTACTTTTTTGATTGTCTTAACTGGAGGAAAGTAGCCAAGGTAAGAGTTTGTCTTTCTGTAGCTTTTTTTTTCTACAACCATTGTTGTCTGTTGGAGCTTCTCAAATCACGGTAAAATTGTTTCTGCATCTCTAAGGAATTTCATCTGGAGTATGACAAGCTGGAAGAGAGGCCTCACGTGCCAACAACGTTCAACTACAACCCAGCCCAGCAGGCCTTCTAAGGCCCGACCAGTCCAAAGGCCGCAGCTGTTCCTGCACACGACACTGTTGTCCAGGAGGGGCGCTGTGGTTCACACAGCTTGGTTTTTATTCCTTGAGGATTCGGCTGTTTGACTGTGGGGGTCATCGCCACCATCAAAACTGCCCTGCCTTTCCAAAATTACATGCTGCCCAAAACACCAACACTTGTTCTGTTTTTATTCTTTATGTTCCTCCTGTTTTTTTTTGTCTTGTTTTGAGCAGGGTCTGTGTTATGTTTACGTCTCTGAATCTGAAGTCTGTTTTCTCCCACAAAAGGAGGACTGACCTTGCGGCGCAGGACAGTGACAGAACAAGGGTTTCGCCTCGTCTTTACAACAATGTTAAGAACAGAAAAAAAGCGGGGGAAGCAAAGTTAACTTCGTCAGACTCAAGTGAAAGGGTGAAAGAAATGCAATGTTAATTGTTGCACTATATTTAGTAATAAAAGAACACAAAATTTGTTTGTGCTTTTTTATGTGAACACTCCCTGATATCTCTTTTTTCTCCCCCTCATTATTTTTGTTATGGGTCGGGTGGGTGGGAGGGGGTGAGAGGGGTCAAGCTACTTTTCTACATACATCCCTTTTCATCTAACTTTTTTTCCCCTTACATTTACTTTGATTCCTTCAACTCTTCTGTATTTGCACCTACATCATACTTTGTTTCTCCCTCTGTCCGTCTCTCTGTGAGTTCTGTGCCAGCTGAACTTGGACACAAATCTGGGAGACTACTTTGGTGTCCATGAGTATGGACAAATCCTCGCAGAGGCTTAACAGCTACACAATGTTGTTCCAGAGCAAACAAAACACTTTCCAGTCTTTGTTACAATTTTGTAAGAAATGTGTACATTTTTTGTTTCTTTGCATCACATAAATTAGTGTATGTATGTACGAATGTGTATATATGACTGCTATATATATATATATATGTATGTGTATATATATATATATATATATGACATCTATTTTGGAAGAAATTTGCCCTGCCTTGTACCTCGTTTTTATGAGGTGAGCATGGATGCAATATGTGGATGTAACAGGACATTTCTGGATCTGCTGGACAGGGTGTCACGTGGCACTGTGGGCACTTACAACGAAATAATACGAAATTTAAAATGTCATTTAAGGAAAGGCCTGATTCTCAGCCAAAAAAAAAAACAACAACCTAAAACTAAACACGGAGATCATCGACCGAGGTTTGAGTCCAAAGCAAAAGAAGGGATGTATTTCAATTCAAGCTGTTTGAACAGCAGTGAACAGCAGCATTTCGTAGGAAACGGAAAACTGACAATTTGAGGAGAAAAAAAAAAAATCCAGACCAATATTGTATTTTCTGAAGTGAAAAGCTTCTTTTCTTTGTATTAAAGCAGAAAAGGCTTTCCTGAACCACTGTGTTGTTAATTGCTTTCTTTATAAACCAGGCTCCCTCATGCGATCCAACCTTTTACAGTCACTTTTATTGTGGATTACTTTGTAGACAAACTGTAGTTGTTTAAGCTATCATACAGACAATATGTGTGTATACTGTAGTACTCAGGTTTTAATAGTGTCATTTTGCAGTATTTTAATTCTCCAGTACAAAGTCATGATTGAGACATTACATTCTGTTCAAAGTGCAAATTTTATTAGTCCTCAAAGACTTTACAGTCCTTCCTATTCAAGCAAGTTAATTGATGGAATGTTATTTTGACCAAATGTGGCCTAATTTTCATGTTCATGGATACATAATTGCAAAATTAAAATGTAATTATAACACCTCTAGTGCAGCAGAGAAATAATACAACCTCAGCACTATGCAACACTCAGATCAAGAATCTGGGGGTGCAGGTGCATTCTCAATTAACTACTGGTATGCGATGAAAAGATAATCCACAGTTTAGAAAGGCACAGACACACATTATGTTTTTATACAATGTATAAAATAGACAGAAATTAGCAGTAGACGAACGTGGCACACAAACGAGAAAATTATACACAACATTCTCAAGAGGTGTCAATAGTGTGCTATAGGATACAGAGCTGCCTTTAAAGGCAATGAACCGTCATGTTACCACAACTAGTACATTGGACACTAACAAAGAGATGCAGCAATAAAACAGCAGCGAAATCAAAAACACATGCAAATTAGTCAATGATTGAAATCATCTCTGATCAGCAGAGGACACACACACAAACACACACACACTCTCACACTCACAGCTGCGGCTTCTATTGTAGAAAAATAATCCAGTCCTTCCAGACCGAGCATTAAAAGTATCAAAGAGCTGTGTGATAGAGGAAAGGCTCCACTTTGACCTCATGCCTCACCTTTCACACCACACACACACATTTGTAAATGCTACAAATTCAAACTGAATTTATTAGAGGCTGACAGATACTTGAAAGCTGTGGGATGTTACACAGATGTTTCTGTAAAATGGAAACAAAAGAAACAAAAACAGAGACACTTCCCGCCATATAGCACTGTGTCCGTCTAATGTCTGTTGTTTTTACCCAGTTTCAAGTCTGCAGCTTGAGATTTTCTCTTCACCTTCCTCTGGCCAGGAGCTCATGTGACAGGACTCTCGGAGTTATAATCTGACATGAGAACACGTCAGCTCAGCGTCACTTTGAGGCAGCTTCAGTGGGAGTGGAGCCGTCTGCAGTTCCTCCTCCTTTGGCTGTTTCCTCTGGCGGAGAGAGAGAACGGCAAAATCACTGGTTGAGATCTAACAGCACAGACCTCGTCGTTCATTAATCATTCTACCATCTCTTAGTTCATCCATCTACCATGAAAAATTATCTACAAAAAGCCTGTTTAACAGGGTGGGTGTGCCAATGGCTGTGCATAATTGAAGACATCATTAATCATCACACATCATCTAACTTTTACCCTTTTTCTCCTGAGTCTCCTCAGCTGCAGTCTTGTCCGCTCTGAAGAAGATCCGTGCGCTGCTCAAGGAGAAGTGGAGGAGCTCAAACTCCTACAGTAGAGAAGAATACAGAGAGTTAGTTCATAGTGAAACATCATCTACTTCTTTCACAAGTGCTCCTTCACCCTCAGGGGTCTGAGCCTATTTTGGCCGTTTTTGAATACTTAAGCTTTTGCCTTTAAATGCTGTATCTTTTTTTCAACACAAGTTCATCTAAACGATTTGATAATTATTTTATTTTATTTTTACTTTATTAATACATTGGGCCCAAATAGGCACAGAAATGATCAAATCTGAATTGAAAAAATATTCTCCCCCAGTCCACGTCAGACGTTTCAGCTGATTCAACCACTTATTCCAGCTTTGTAAAATGATGAATATATGGAAAGAAAAGCAACGCCTGCCCCTCTCATCCCCCGGATATATATTTTTTGTACTATAAAATTAAAACTATCATATCACCAGTTTTCCTCCGGTCTATCAAAGTGAAATAAAAAACTGTGAGAGAGTTTCAAATTGCAATTGCAAGTGACCTAATCTCTTTTTTATGGCTCTTTGAGGATGTCATGTGATCTGATCATTTCCTGCAGTTACACGGCCTGAAAACACTGAAAAGGTCTTAAAAACTGAGAGAACCTGAAGGTAGACGTCCAGCCTCTTCTGAGTGAGGTTCATGGTTTGCAGCAACTTTTCATCCTGACTGGCCGACTGGACGTTTTGCTCCTTCACCACAGCGTTCATCTCTCTCTTGTATTTATCTCTAACGGCCTGGAACCAGTGCAAAGAGTCGAACTCCAGATACTGGTCCAGCAGCTTCAGGATGTATGCCACGCCTGAGAGAGCACGAGACAGAGGAGTGGCAGAGGGGGAATAAAAAAAGAGGAGAGTACGTCAGGCAGTCAGGCATAAAAGCTTTGGGATGCTTCTTCGGTTAAAATGTGATTTATCACTTTTGCCCACTCACCCATTGCAAAGCCATCATCTGTGAAAGCAGCTCCACTTTTGTTTTTCTTGTTGAGTTTCTCTTTGCAGCTGATGGAGTGCTCCACAAAATTAACAGTCTACAACAGAGATTGATTGCATATACAACTCATTACAAGTACCGTTACCGCAGTCAGCAGGAATAACAATGAAGAGTGTGGGCACTGACCAGTGGAGGAACGATCATGTAGAAGTTCCTCAGGTGCATATTCTTGGCACTGCGAAATTCAGGGGCAAACACGGCCACCAGCATCTTGAAGTACTCCGTCCCCTCGGCAGAGTTGCTGGTCAGATCTCCCAACACGGAGTCTAAGACACTGGGAACGTAACAGAGTGATTAAGAAGAAGCTGTGGTGCCACCTACAGGCGAAAAAATGGAAATGCAGTGAAAGTACCATCAGTACATCTGTATGTAAAAGTCATTACTGAATGTCGCTGGAGCTGTCACTAGAATGGCAACACTAAAACAAAAGCAGGTAAACTTCAGATAACTATGACTTATTTTTGACGTATTTTCACATTTCGCCCACCTAGCAGCTCTCTGAGTCTCCTCTGACAGCCCCTCCTCCTTCACCAGCTCCTCAAAGTTGACAATATCCTCCAGGTCGGGAACGAACCTAGAAACGATACAGACATAAAAAACTTTACAGTGAGATATGAACCTCCAGTTCTCAGGAGGCAAATCCCATCAGCGCAGCCTCTTCTTTGAGCATTTTTAAAAGGTTTCTCAAGAGTTTTACCATCCCTTTTATATTCCTATAAAAAGAAGCATAAAGGTTAAGTCTTTTTTTTTTTTTTTTACCTGATGGCACTGCTGCAACAGTGAAGGCCTCCAGAACGGATCATACGCACATAGCCCATGGCGTTGCCTGGAGAAAGACAGGATATAAATGTTATTGGTATTGGCTTACATTCTCCTGCAGCTGTGGTTGAATTTGAGAAGAAGAGCTACGTATTTTCTCACCAATCTGACTGATGAGCTGTCTGAACTGGTCCAGGTAGCTCTGTCCTTCAGGAGTGATGCCAAGCTTCCTAATGCCACGGTTAAACTTCTCTGCTCTCTCAAATGGATACTACGACAAATACACAACAGCACAATAGCAATTAGTTATTTCATTAAGATGACGGATGTATTTTTAAAATGGAAACCTCAGGGGGTTATTACAGGAAGATTATCCAGCTAACAATATGGCAACTTAAATGGATCAATCACTAATTTCTCTTTCTGCAACAGCTTTGTTATTGTCAAACCTTTTGATCGGACTGGTCCTTTGTTTCTCTGAAGAAGCGGATGTCTTTGATGAGTCTGGACTTGATGTGCTCATCGTACATGAACTGGCTGAAGATGTAAAACTTCTTACGCAGGAACTGGTAGGTGAAGTTCACCTGAAGAACAAAGAGGCAGTGGAAATTAAAATCTTCAAAAAGTCCAGATTTATCAAAACACACTTCTGCCTCTCTTGTAAACTCACCGTGGTGTTCATGATGCCCGTGCCGTGGGTGCGGATGGAGTTGGCAATGTGACGGATGTTGATGGTGTTCAAGTGCTTGTTGTTACTCGCCTTCTCTATGAAGATCTATTGTAAAGCTGTGATTTTAGTAAAAACAACTTGGTTCAAAATGAGAGAAGGTGAAGGTGGAGGCGACCTCTCTTACCTGGTTGTTGAGGTTATAAAGGTAACGCGAGACAAAAACATGAATGTTCCTCATGATCTCCAGGACATCCAACCCCTGATGAGAACACATGATGGAGGAGGACACAGTTAATTTACCATTATTTAATTAATAATCTTAATGCTGTGCACGGTGCAACGACACAGACCTGCTCCAGGGTCTGACTGGGCAGATGGGCCTCAGTCATCGTTAGTCCGTAACGCTGTGTGGCGAGGTTTCTCATCTCACTGTAGGTGGCCCAGTCATGCAGAGCGACAGTCGTCAGGTTGTAGAAGGTTTTATCCAGGTAGTGGGTCACATAGGCTGGGAGGACATTACACTTTTATTACTGGGCTCTACCATAAATAGACACGCAATAAAAAAAAAACCTTTTAAACTTCACGGATCTGGAGAAAAAACTAAAGGTTTCTACCAAATTTCATATAAAAAATGTTATTTAATATCCTTCTAATGACAAAAAGGATAGAAACATATTCTGTGCACCTTTGATATGGATGAAGCGGTTGAAGAATCGGATGGGTTTGAGGGAGAAGAAGTGGGCCAGATCCTTCATGCCAACTTTAAAGGGGTTCCTGTCATCAAGCTTGAGGTGAGTGTGCACAGAGAGACGCAGATCCTTCTCAATCTCCTTACAGAGCTTGTCCAGCAGGTGCTACATGACAGAATAAATAAATAATAATAAAAAAAAAAAAGTCAGGTCATTTGGTAAAGCAGAGGACGGATTTGTTTGCTTCTGCAATAGTTCCTCTGCTCTTACCTCATTGAACACATCCATGATCTCCTGGTCGTAGCTCTCCAGGAGCTGGTCACATGAATCCATGTGTTTGGCATGTAACATGGACGGCACGCTGTCCCGCAGCGCACTGAACATGTACTGCTCCAACCAATCGCAGACATCATCCAGACAAAAACAAGACAGCGGATCAACGAAAGCAAAGGAAAGAGAAGAAACAATTAAATCAATGAACACTTAAATAAATGAAGTTTATCATGTCCATAAGAAGACTGTCAGCCTACATGTATTCGTGCTGCGTCCACGGCGTTGTCGTACACATCATCCAGGTAGATGGGAAACACAGCTCGGTGCCAATAAAGGAAGCTACAGTCACACTGCAACCGGACCCTGCGGGACAAAGGAAAACAATCCTTCAGTCTGCTGAAGACTCGAAAAGTAGGTAAAAAAAAAACATCTAATTGCTTACATGAATGCAAAGATAATAATACAGTATAAGTGCCAAGCACAGCTCTGACACGGTCAAACATTAGCATCCATCAAGGGGCCAGGTGCCAATAAAAGTTTATGTTTGACAGTTAACTCTGGACAGTCACCTGCCAAAGCGATGAATGTCAGCATTTAAATTGGTTTTGTTATATAAAGGCTAAAACTTAACGACTATGCAGGCTCTGTGAGTACGAGCCAGCGACATCGGAGCAAAACACTGGCGTCCTATTTTGCAAGATGTAGAAAGCTGCCTGTCACGCTGGCTCCACACCAAGATGTAGCATCTAAAACTTCTGGAAGTTTTCTTTAGTGCCTGGAGGGCTGAACACTTTGCCAGTATGTGACAGATGGAAAAGAAAAATGGATCATGCCGCTGACTAGACCTTCACTTGAGATTTTGTAGCTTATCAAAACAAAATCCTACCTCTCACGCAGCTCACTGATGAGATCCAGCTTCTTCAGCGTGAGCTGCAGCGGAAGCAACTCCTCATCCTTGAAAGTTTTCTAAAAGAAGCAAAAGATTGATTTCGATGTCAAGACACAAATCGAAAGAAACAAAAGAAAAAAGTGTCCCATCAATCGTGAGTTTTTCCTTACGTACCAGCTGAGTGCCGACACACAGAGCCAGAGACACCACGAGGCGTCGCTCCTTTGTGCTGGGTCCACTGAGGGCGTTTTCTGCCAGTACCAAAGACGAAAGCACATCCAGACGCTGCTCACTGTACTTCTTGTCCGAGATCACCCTTTTCTTCGGGGGGGAATGACATCAAATGATTAAAGAAAAAACCATACTTTATCTTTAAACTTCTTCTGTATGTAGCAATAATTTGAGCTATTACTCATGTGTCTGTGTTTACCTTGGCATTGCCGATGGCATTTAGAGCCTGTGACTGCAGCTGCTGAGTGATGTGAGACACTGAGTCGGCTACAACCATAGATCTCCTGTGAAATGTGTGCTCAACCGCCTGAGAGGGAGACAAACGGGAAAACTTGTTGGTCCCCACAAATAAAGATGGTGCCTTGTTTCTGGACCCCACGAATAAGCCAACACAGTCATCTGCACCCACCTTTAGCAGTTCAACCAGTCGGCAAAGAGCTTTGACAGATGTCTTTGTCATGGGCCGCTGCATCGACATGTACATATTCATGGTGGTCTTGATAATGGTGCTGATGCTGTACGCGTACAGGATGCCCTGTGGGGAGATTGGATGCAACAGTTTTCATGAAATGACACAGCTAATCGACAAATGGATACATAACTGTTTATCAAATGCATTTCATTAAAGTACTGCAAAAATAAAAGGTTGAGTCTTGTACCTGCACAAAAACATTACATCGGCTGTTCAGGTCATCTGCCAGCTTGTCACTTTTGTGGTCCTTTGATAAGATGGACTCCATCTTCATCATCCAGGAAGTTACAAACACGTAGTAGGACTGAACATCCCTGAGGAGAAAAGACAAATCCAACAATTTTTTTTCTCATATCTAAAAATCAGGTTGTAACAATGAATTTTGACTGAGATTTTGCCGCACTGACTTCGTTAGTGTCTGGGCTCTTTGTTGCAGGTAGGTGTCTCTCTGCACTCTGATGGCCTGGAGGCTCTTCTTATCCATCAGTTTAGCTGCAGCTGGGACCTTAGCGGTGAGGAAAGCGTCTGGAAACCAGATGATGTTAGCAGTCAAAGTGATGGCTGGAACCTGGGGGAAACAGCAGAGAAAAACACATGAAAAAGATGTTACCACTGCCTCGGGACTAGTTACGACTAAGGATGAGATAGAGGTGTGAAGAACTAAAGAAGGAACGACAAAACTACCTTTTTACAGACATCGAGCAGAGCCTTGTAGAGCTTCTTGTCGACTGTCCTGAAGATGTGAAAGTGAAGCACAAAGAGACCACAGACACCGGCATATTTGTCTCTCTGGTCGATCTCTGACGGTTCTCCTGAAAGCAGCGTGAATCGAACAAATATTTTAAATTGGCTGGAAGAAGGTACAACCTGCGAAAACCAAGCTTCGACGAGAGGATTAACTGACCTATCTTGGACTCAACATTAGTGAAAATGGTGCGAATATTGTGGGCAAACTCCTCTGCGAAGGCACTGTTTTTGCAGACGGCTACTCCCTCCCCAGGATCATCGAACCTCTGCTCCACACAGGCCTGTCACAGAGTTGAGAGCGTCATGAGGTCAGTGGGGTCAAGAGGTCATCAGAGTATACTCAATCAGAAGTTCAGACATACAGTGGGGAAATATTTGATCTCCTGTTGATTTTGGCTGTTATTTCACTTGATCAAATGTAAATTAATTCATAACCTTTATATGATAATTTCTGGATGTTTTGTTGATATTCTGTCTCTCTCTGTTAAAATAAACTTCCCATAAAAACTATAGACCATCAATGTCTTTGTGGGGAAGCAAATTTAGAAAATCAAATAATTTATGTAGATCTGTGTTATACCTCAAAACTAAAAACACTGATTTCATTCAAAATCCTTAAATAAATTAATTATACAATATGATAAAAGCTTACTAAGAGGGTACGTTACCTGCAGTATCATGCCATCCAGCAGCTGCCCCTCCAGCTTGAGCAGGAGCTTCTCAAAAGGTTTCAGCTTCTCTTCAGGAATGGAAAATTTCCCTGGGTTGTGGTGCACCGATTTCAATAACCTGTGGTAGAATTATGCATTTATAGATCAGATGTCATGTAAAGAAATTAATTATCACAAATGGATTTACTGATTAAAATAAATACATTTCTACCACTGATTGTGTGTGTGTGTTACCTTTTATACATCTTCCAGTGATCTTTTAGTGTGCCATGATTTTCCATAATCTCATCAAGTGTGAGCAGTACCACTAACAACTCCCCGAGGTGTTCGTACACTATCTGCAGTGGCAACACAGAACAAAGATGGAAAGAAATAGTTAGAAACTGAAAAAAACACACTCAAGATTCACACACAAAGATGTATTAAATCTTAAACCAACCTGGAAATGGACACCTGATGATTCGATGATTTTTGTTGCACCCCTAAGATATGAAAAGCAGAATGGTTTTGTATGTTGTGTACTCAACACAACCGCAGCCTGTTTGTTCTGCATTTGTCTGCACGTAGAGTGCATAATGACTGTTTTCACAAGCCAACTCAGAGAGAACAGTGCATTCAGTGTGTTATACATGACTGGCTTCTGTTTGGGAGTCTTACTTGTTGCTGTTGTAGAGGGCGGCCAGCTGATGGACAATGTTGACCACCACTTCATAACATCTTGACACGAAGCAGGACAGTTCCTTCCCAAACAACAAAGACAAAAGCCAATCAGTGTTTTCTTGACACCAGGAAACCACTTTATGGCGTAAATTCAAGCATTTCTCACCTGTAGAAATGAGATGAATCTACCCATCTGAATCTGGGACTCTCCTTCAACAACACTGGTGTTAGACACTGCGACAAAAAAGCACACAAGTAACTGGTTTTTATCAATTCGAAGTCCTTAGTTCAAATTATTACACACTCCAGATAAAAGGAAGTACTGTTTGCTGACTGCTTACCTCCTTCTCCATAGTACAATGAGCCATTGTAGAACTTAGTTTCTGCCTGCAAGTGGACAAATATAGTACAGAAAACATTCATACAGAGAAGTACTAATGAAGTGTATATCGTAGAGTAGGTATAGAGTGCTTCGACCATGCTTACCTCATACTTGAGCTTCTTCACTTCACTACAGAGTGCAGCGTAAACCGTAATGACTTTGTTAAGGACCTACACGCCACAAGATAAAGACTGGTCATTAAAAAACAACTACATGATTTTGAATTTGGAGCTTTAACTATTACAGGCTCTTTGTATTTACGTACCTTGTTGTCTGTCTTAATTAACTCCAGTATAGACGACTGCTCGTATGGGAGAAGCTGAAAGAGTGAAGAAAGTGTTAGGGTGGAAAATTACACAAGTTATAACTGTGTGAAGTGAAGTTGTGACAGTTTCGGTCTCTTCTGCACAACCCCACAGGTGTTTTACCTTCAGGGCGATGGGGTCCAGAGTGAAGTCCCACACATCTCCGATGGAGTCATCCAGTGCCTCCTCGATACCCCTCAGCTGGGAGGTGTAGTCCTCCAGAAACTTGCTGTAGTTCTTCAGTTGGACCTCTGTGTGAATTTCTGCAGGATGAAAGGTCAGATCAAGGACAGAAGTCACATTTAGTATGATATTTACATATATTGTTCAGGCTCTGGTTCATCACTTCCTACACTTCTATCCCACTACAATAATAACTAAATGCTCCACTTCTTATTTTCTCCTCATTAATGACTTTACTACAATCTAAATCCATGTAGCTTTCAGATAAAAAGTATCCTATAATAAAACATTATGTATTGTTCGGTCCATTTTTCAATATCACATAAAGTCAACACTAGGTACACAGTTAAAACTTAAACTTTACTGTAATATGTATCCTCTGCAAAGCACACTTAAGGTTTAGGTTAAGGAAAAAGCATGCACTGAGTCTGATGTACAACAATCTATGTATCCCGTGACTGCTATCAAACCCAATAACTGAATCATGTACTCGTTTAACTTTTAGGCTATGTTTAACGCTGGTTAAGACTGTCTGTCACACTTATTTTGTGAGCTAGACATAGGATGCATCATTGATATTGAATAATATTCAAAGTGCATCATTCACCTTTCTTATTGATAAATTAAAATGTAACATCAGGTCGTTTGAGCTTTTTTCATCACTGTCAAAACTGAGGAACTGTTTATGACGCTGTCATACACATCGGCTGGATCTTTAATTTCAGCTAGATTTATCCTGGTCACGAATTTACACTTCACACATTTCAACTAATATGGATGTGCTGGATGCTCGCTATCGGTTAATATAACTTGACATGGGAACAAATACGTTAATTTCACTGGTATTTCTGCACAATGACTGGCAGGAGCCGTTCTCCTCCAGTAAATAGACGGAGCCCTGTAGAGAGCCATCTTTGCTAACAGCTTGCGCTAACACCGGAGGCTGCAGTGTTTTGTGTGTTTTCTCTGCAGGTGAGCACCGGACGAAACACTTACTCTGTGACCCGTCGTCAAAACGGTCAAACTCCCAGTCAGGTGCGATGGTTTCTACCGCCATAGTCCCGACAGAGGTGAGTCAAAACACCGCTGTTAGAAACTGCTGGAGCTACACGGTCCCATGACCGGGTCTCATGATTCCGTCAATGGTCGCAAGTCCTCATGGGAAATTGAGTCCACAGAAGTTGACAACCAGTACTGTCTGGTAGGTAAGTAGGTAGGTAAGTAGGTAGGTAGGTGATTTAGGTGGCATTTTGCTCCCATGGTCTCACATTTGGGCTGGCTCTCCTAAACATGTTGATATGTTTTTGATGTTTCTAGAGTGAATATTTTGGAAACCCTTGCCAGCTAAAAGAGGCACTTCTGCTCTTCTTCTGAAATCAGCTCAAAGTTTTGAAGGATTGGGTTGGCCTCACTCAGAAGCTATAATTTGTAGGCTATTCTGTAGGCTAAGTCTCTCTTCTTTGTTGGGCACACTGCGAGAAAGATAATGTGTTTGTCTCCAAAAAATCACGTGTCTACATTTTAAAGTTTAAATGGAGTCTCTAGGTGAATATACTGTTAAAAAATGTAAGCTATATACACCCGTTGTGAAGCATTAACAATAACACCTTTGCTATTTCAGTCTCTGCTCTTAACAAAGACAAATATGTGTGTATCCTGCCCTTTTACCCAGGCTGTCACTTTATTTGAATATATTCATGAGGCATAGGGGTGAGAGAGAGTTATGTGGTAGCCTATGTATGAGTGTGTTTGTATGGGTGTGTGGAGGAGGGGTCAGGGTAATGTCACAGTAAAGTCTCGGCGCACTATTCAGAGGACGACAGAGGTCCACAAGGAAAAGTTAGGGTCAGCAGCGAAGCGTGAGAGCAGATGCCTCTTCTTTTCCTATGGTTTCAAATTGAAGGTAAGAGCCTTTTTTTTTTTATTCCTCGCTATGTTGCTCAGACTGTCAAATCAAAAAATACTCTCACAGGCTACTTCTCTTGCATGACATCTCTGTATTTTCAAAGAGAGAAAAAACACACCAAGACAAGTTAGGCATCACAAATCAATCAGGTAGGAGAACTAAAACTGTGTCTTGGGTTTTTTCTTTGGTTTCAACTCTAATGGTGATCTCAGACATGGTTAGTGCCTGGCTGTAGAGATACTTTTACCATACAGCTCTTCTAAGTTTCCTGATTTGCTTTACCTAGCTCTGCATCTTACTGTGCTGACTTTCTCAGAAACAGCTGCACAGGACTCCTCACAGATAACATTAAACACTTAGCTTTGAATAACTTAATATGTTTTGGATTGGAACAGTGTGCTGCTTGTAACCCAACATGCTTGAGATTACCTTTAGTAGGATTATCATTATAATTGAAACTTTTTTAAACAGGACAGAGCGGATTATTGAGAGATAATTTGATGCATGGTTGTTTTGCACATTGATGCACTGTTGACAGCATTTCTGGAGACTACATTGACAACAGTGTTGTCCAATTCCTCTTGGTGACATCAGCTTTTTCGTACCTGACCATCTCTATAGGAATGTCGGATAAAGTGCATTGTCTCTGTCAGACAACATAGCCTCAGTGTTGCTGATGGGAAACAGGCATGAAGAATGATAATGCAGGCAATCTCTGCCATCAGATGACTCTGAAACAGCCTCATGCAACAGCAGCACGTCCCACATACCAAAGTTGCACGCTTGATTTTTCATGGAGGTGAAAAAATTACAGCTGTTAAACGACCATACATCCACCAACCCTGATTCTTTTTGGCTTATTTCTGCTTCTTCAATTGTTTCTATTGTGTATTGTTTTTGTTACAGATATTTTATGTGTTGCTCATGCTCACTGTCTTATCCTCTTTAGGAAAGGTCATCTGTGTGTGACCAGTGTGGGAGCCATTCAGGAGCAGCGGGAGTAACATCCTGCAAAAAGTCAACTTTACACCATGGTTGTCTCACAGTCAAAGGATAAACAACAGCCCACAAGCAGCCAACAGTACGGGTCAAACACATCCTTATCCCAACAACCTGGAAATCCACAACATTTCAGCCCTAATGGGAATATTTCTCCAGTCAACTCCAATCACCAATATGAGTCACAGGCGTACACTGAGACAGACTTTCTGCTCCCAAAACAACTTTACGGCTTGTCAAGGATCAGTGAATCTTTGAGGGCAAAGGATGCAGAACGCCCAGTTGCGCCTGCAGAGTCCATCTGCTCCATGGTCCTGCAGATCCTGGTGCCATTTCTGCTGGCAGGGCTTGGGACCGTCTCTGCTGGGATGCTGCTCGATTTGGTTCAGGTAAGGAAACAAGCATACCGAGAACACATTCAGATTATATCCAGTGTGGAGTCCTTGTTTCTTGTCTTTTCAAATGTCAAACATTCTCATATTGCAGATTAGTAGAGAGATAAAATGAGGGGAAGTCCAATTAAAGGAAAAATAGAGAGGAATTGATTTAGATCAGATTATGGGAATCAAAGTATTCTGCTGAGATCAGTTCGAGGAAGCATGGGAATTATAAGATTGATAAAAATCATTAAGTATGTGTGTGTGTTCATGGCAGAACTGGGATGTATTCCAAGAAATCACGGAGCTCTTCATCCTCGTCCCGGCTGTCTTGGGCATGAAGGGGAACCTGGAAATGACTCTGGCCTCCAGACTCTCGACTGCTGTGACTATGTGCATGCAAACATAACTCACACACATACTTGACTTACTACTGGGGACCTGTCACTGACATTCTGCATCCCCAACGCCCTAAACCATCACGACTAAATCCCAGAGCCCAATCACTAGCCCGAACCTACTTCTAACCTTATAGAGAGAACAAGAGAGAGCTATTTGCAGAATAGACAACAATTTAATGAACTCACAACCTCTACCATGATGCACACAGGAACCAACCCTTGTCAATAAACTGTTCATTACGTAAATTGTTGTAGAAAATTTGGTTCTGCCTATAGAGAGTCAAAGATGAAGATAAATAAATAAATAAATAAAGGAGTTGCAAATGACTGAACAATACAAACAACACCCACAGCTTCTTTCTCAGAATAATATTTTTGTCCTGTTGCATCATGGGTGTGAAACTCCTCACAGAGCTGTGAAGCACTCGGACTTGCAGTACAAATTAATGCTAACAGCTGTACAACAATTCAGCCTAGTCTGGAAAGATGCTTCCTGGAAAAATATATAATATTATAATCCTCTATTTTTCCATAATATATCATTCATTATTCTAATATGGTATCATACTACGTCCAACCTCTTATACCAAAACAACTAAAAAACACTGGTTTTGTTATGATACACATGATTACTGAGTTCATTTTCCAATTCATCCCATCTTTGTGCTACAAATGCTATAGGCCCTAAAGTGTATGTTAATCATCAATTAACGATAATCATTCAAATGCACCATTTCTATTTAAGTTACAGTCATTAAATACGACCATACCCAGCTTTTGTTGGTGGTGATGTTGTTATTTAGCATTTATTTTAAATCTATTGCTGTCAGTTCAATGTTTTTTCTGCTCAAGTATTACATGATGTTCTTCTTCTTCAGTGACTATATAAAAAAAATCTAACGTTAAATTATTTCTGCTAAGGCTCTATGCTTTCAACTAAAAAAATTCCTATATACACAAGCTTTCCATATTTTCTGAGATTGTGTTGTGCCCAGTATCTATCTATTGAAGGTCAAACAGCTGTCCTGTAGCTTTTAATCATTTCACATGATCCTCATCAATTAATTGAGTTTGCAAAATGTAAATGCACATTGTCAATAATTATTGAGCTATGATGTGTCTGATGTTGACAGGTAAACACTGGGAAAATGGACTCTGCCGGAGAAAAGTGGATGTTGATTGTTGGGAACCTGGCGCTGAAGCAGGTTGACAGTTCCCTTTTTCCCCCACCGTTGCCTGTTTTTCTGCATAATTTCATTGCAGTCCACTGAAAATTGTGAATGTTCCTCACCACCACTGTGATTTCACAGCTTCAAGCCACAGTTCTGGGCCTGTTAGCCTCCCTAATGGCGACCGTCTTGGGCCTGATGGCAGAAGGAGAGATGCCCTTAAATCACATAGTGCTTTTGTGTTCAACCAGTGTTTCTACTGCCTTTGTGGCCTCATTGCTTCAAGGTAACAACGCCATCTGCCCTCCGCCTGAACCACTGTCATTTATCTTTACTTCAGTGTGAAAAGCTTTTGATAGGTGCAAAGATCCAGTTACGCGCACCAGCATTACACTTGCTAAAACATTTTGACATCATAACCTTCTCCCTCTCTGCTTTGCCCATGACTTCAGAACTCCTCATCATGTTTAATTCACCATCACACATACATTATACATTTACAGGCGTTGACCTCCTTGTCTCTGTGTCATCCCTTCTGTCCTTTCTCTGTTTAGGACTCACATCATACAGCCCATTATTTTGTCTAATCAGTTCATTCTTTCTTTTTTTTCAAAGTCATCCCTTGTTCTTTTTCATAGGAAACCCTTATGATGTCTTATTTAGTTAAGTGACCTTTTTTCATGATAGAATATTTTCTAGAAATTTGATAAAAGATAAATTAATAAGTATGAACACATACAGTATGGATGGATAAGTGATGTTATGGAGCGGACCTGGTTCAGCTCCCCTCGTGGCCCTTTGCTGTATGTCATTACCCCTCTCTCTGTCTCCCCATTTCCTGTCAATCAAAGACCTGAAAAGCCTAAAAATATACTTTAAAGAAGATATATGTATAATATGTATATATATGCTAAGTAAAACTGAGAGTTCATTTGGATGAAGAGTTGCAGAACTTTTCTTTCTTTCTTTTTTTTTTTGCTTTACTCCATTTAGGTTCACACTGAATCAGGGTAGTTTTATCAGCTTCCCACCAGACTAAGGACATTCTTCACTGTCACCTCATTAATTAAGAACCTCACCTTGTCTTTAACTCTGCAAAGGCATTATCATGGTGGCAGTGATCATTGGATCCAAGCGAATGGGAATCAATCCTGACAATGTGGCAACACCCATGGCAGCCAGCTTTGGGGATCTCATCACTCTCGCCTTGCTGGCATGCTTTGGTCAGTGGTTCTACTCTTTCACAGGTAAACAAGGCTAAACACACACACACACTGAGCCAGAGGTTGTGTAGTTTTCACTTCAGACCAATAGATGGCACCTGTGTCCCTAACACAAAGATCTGATTGGAGTTTCAAATGGATGATGACTTTTTCTCTTCACAGACCAGTATTTCTATGTGCTGTACCTGGTGGATCTGTTGTTGTTATGCCTAATCCCTCTCTGGATTGTCATCGCCTCCAAACACCCGGCCAGTAACATCCTCCTCCGTACAGGCTGGGAACCAATCATTACAGCCATGGTCATCAGCAGGTATACTCACCACAGAAGTTACTGTAATAGATACACTTCGGGCACTAGGTTTAAACCATCAAAATCATTTGGTCACTGGCAAAATACTTACCCACATATAGCCTTTATTGTCATTCAATGACTTATAGACCAAAATAAAGAAGTAATGAAATAAACCCAAAAATTTATTTTGATTTTATAGAGAGTTAACATTGGATATGTTGTGGAAATGTTTTAGCTCTGCCTGTTGGGAGTCGAAAACAAGATAACAATGGAATATCATGTACAATGATTTAAAGAGGAACTATGCAAAACAACACCAAATAGTAGCAGATGGGGCAAAGTAAAAATAAACCTTCTGTCATAAACACTTTGGCTTTCAAAGTGTTATTTTGTTAGATGCTTGGGACTATAGTCATGTCAGTCCTTAACAGCATTCAAGAGTCAATCCTGAAGTAGCGGTCATGCAAATTGCCAGACACATGGTCGCAGCCAATTGATGAACACATTTATGGCGAGTGAGTGTGCACATACACACAGCCGACGCTCTCTACGCTTATTGGCGTCTCACCGCCTGGCTAGACACTCCAGCTCCAGCGGCCAAAGGGGCGGGACTTTGCTGCTGTTGCTGCTGCAGTGACGCTCCTCATTTGCATAAAGTTGAACTTCTCTCGTAATTTACTTAATTTGACGTTCTCGACGCTTCAGACGCCCGTCGACGGCGTTAATATAATATTATATTATTATATTATGATGATAATATTATATTACCATGGATGTATTTACACCCCACCACCACCACCACCACCTTGCCTCTGGCAATCTCATGACAGGTTTTTCAGATGCTAAAGGATCCTAAAGGAATTTATTTACAATACCCTGTCACATAAAAGGTTTTACGCACCAGGGATCAATAGTTTATTAGGCTACTAAGGACTACAACGACTAGAACAGTACTGCATCAAAAGAGTATTAGGCTATATAAATATTTAGCATACAGTAGCCACTCCACACAAATATCGAAATACAGGGATGCATGTTCAAACTGAGTTTGATTTTATTAAAAAGGTTGTATAATCTAACAGGAATCAACAATAGAGAAAAGCTATTTTTTAAACATCTGTTTGGTAATTTTCTCTCAGACAATTGCAGATTATTTTCTAATGAGCTACAGAGTGTAACTTACATGTAAATCTTTATAAAACATTTCGGTGGTCTCCCCTCTTCTAGTATTGGAGGACTTATTCTGGACAAGTCTGTGTCAGACCCAAACTTGGCAGGGATCGTAGTTTATGCTCCAGTGATAAATGGTGAGTTGTTAAAAAGTTTTTATTGCTTTGAACATCTGAGTGAGCTTTGAATAAAATGGTAAAAATCCTTAAAGCTGCTTATCTGTTATGATACAGGCCTACAAATCACTATCCTTTAAGCTCCCTGGAGGAAACACAGGAGGAGAATGTCTTGGGATCTCAATTATTTATGGTGATCTCAGGCGCCTCCACTGACTTCACTGCACTGATATTCTCAAGGAGAGCCACACAAGCGTCACTCCTCCACTTCAAGACTCCAAAACTATTCAGACATCAGTCACCATCAGTAAATGGTGCAGCTGTGTCAGGAGGTGCCTTTGTCATCTCCTTATGATTTAATTATCTGTGACGTTATTCACAAACTGAAAAACACAGCAAACAGAATTGTATTAACTGGCTCCATAGATGTATAGAAAATATAGTAAGAGGAGCCCATTCATGGGAACGGGGTGAGCGTGAGTGTGACAGATTCACAATGACAATCAGCATCATTGTGGTGAAAAAAAGGTTTTAGAAAACAAGAGATCCATGACTGGGGTCATTCGTTTTGGTAAACAACCGGATCTGTTCTGAGTTTTGTATTCTTTTTTTAAGCTCTAAAATTGGCTATTTTAACATGGGGGTCAATGGAGAATTGCTCCCTTTTGGTCACAGTCCCCGGTAGCAGCCAGAGAACTGCAGCTTTTTGAAAAACATCATGCTCTAATCCCACAATTTAGGACAAATGTATCATATCCACTGTGACATCACCACAATGACTGATTTTTCTTTGACTTT
>JARUPV020000062.1:0-32512 GCA_030347415.2 Decapterus maruadsi | reverse complement strand
AGATAGACCATGTGGATCAGGAGTCTGTCATGCCAAACAGACACATGCAGGAGAATATAGAGATAGGGGCCAGTCAGGCATAAAAAAAAGGATTCATCAAATGAGGGAATATTTGCGTGAAATAATATTAATGCGTGATCACAGGCCATGACAAAATAATGAGCACATAAACTCACTATTTGCAATTTTCTATAAAGCATTAACTTCCAAATGGGGCTTCCCCGAGTGCTCACAAATGTCATATATCATTTGAGTTGATAAATGAAATGGCATTACTCCTTTGTGTGGATGCAATTAATCATGCTGTCACAAATGCTAACATTACACACAGTGAGCATCCAAGCGAAACAGCAAGTCAAAACAAAACTGTACCACAACACTCTTACTTAGTAGTGTTGCATTTTCACTTAAGCCTTAAATGATCACTTTTACTGATGTTGCTTAGTAGCACAGTGTTTGTTATGTATGTATGTTAGCATATAGAAATTATTATTATTATCTCTTGTCTCTGTTTTATGCTGTTTAATCAAAAATAAGAGGCAACTTAATATTTTCTTTTTTGTTATACATTAAGCTGATCATATAAGTTATGTTTCTCATCACAAACTTGATGATGCAAGTCAAATACATTTTTACATGATGCTACATGAGGCCAACTTCAAGGTATCGTACTGTCAGTCCAGTTGAGCAAGGTTTCATTGCCTGGTTGCAATTAAAAGTCAGGCTGAGGTCTGATAAGGTGAGTCTGTTTTTATGCCACTTCTGTGGAATCCCTTGACGTCAGAGTTGTACAACAGGGTGAGAAGTGTGCTAGGAGTGAGATTTGACTGAGTCTACTTTGTATGTACGTGTGAAAGTGAAAGAGGGGGGAGAGACAGAGCGAGAGAGAGAGCGAGAGGGGCCTTATGATGACTCAGCACAACAGGGTCTGCTGGGCCTGTATGACCTCGTTCATCAAGCTGACACCCGGCTCTGTTTTTGCTCCTTTCTGGTGTGATTCACAGGGAGAAAAGCAAGAAGGAGAAAAGGATGGAGAGAAAACGAAGGGATGTTAAGACACATGGAGGAAGAAGGGAGGGAGAGAAAGCCACAGTGGGATGTGAGGAGAAACAGCACCACAGGCACTGAAGTGAGGAAGAAAGGGAGAGATATTGGGTGGGGGTGTGGGGGCGCATAACAAGCAGAAAAGTTGAGTAAATAAATGTGCAAGGGAGATCACAAACTGTGAAGAGGGAGATAGTGAAAGATAAACATGGCAAAGTGAAGGGAACAGACGGACCAGAGCCGTAACAACCGGTAAACACAGCCGAGGCACAGACATCAATTCAGTTGAACGCAAAGTGTGTTTAAAAAATCTGTGACACGATTCGGCTATAAAAAAAAAAACTTGCAACTTGTTCTTTATGTTGTCATCTCCTGCGGTCTGTCTGAAGACACCGCATGGTTTTCATCAAGCTTCCTCAATGGTTCGCTATAAAGTCACGTGACATCCCTCAACACAGCTCCAGCTCTGCTGTCATCACTGGAAAACAATGGGACTTTTTCATAACACCATTAAAACAAAAACATTTACTGGATCTAAGAAAAGGGAAGTGTCAATTTTATTGATCACATCCAGTTCTGGAAAGTCTGGGGGAAAAACAACCTGATGATGACGTCGTCTGGGGGGGTTTCGGTTAGAGGCTCAGATCCTTTTTACACTATAATTAGCACATACAGTACAAGCAGGATTCCCAAACATGGGGAAACTTCATCAAAAAGGCTCAGGCTTCACAATTTACTGAGCCAAGTTGTCTGTTGGAGACGACACACAAACTCTGTTGACGTTTGTCTCTTCAGGCGTTGGTCCAGACTGATACCTTAATAACCACTGGCTAGACTGCTGTGGAGTTTGATAAGGACATATAAGTCTGTTTAACACATTTGTTTATGATATAATATCTACAGAGCTAATGACATTCCTATCCACTACGGTTATGTTTACTGCTAATTGTTGGGACCACAGAGGGTGATAATGATTATTATCATGAAACCTTCTGAACACAAGCAGAGCATAGTCAGTGTTAGTGTCATTTCATACATGTATAACCTCACAGAGCTGCTGGTTCTGTTGTGCTGTCTTGAGCTTAATGTTAACCCTTTGATAAAGTTTTCAAAAAACTCCACAGCTATAGGGGATCAGAATGGAGACCGACAGGTAACAGGGCAGGATGTTTGTGTGATTAAGTGAGGCATGTCATGAGTAAATAAGGTCTGAAAGGATTTCCATCAAAACAAAGCACCACTGAGGCCTCTACTGAAATGAAGGCCAAGCTGTAAATCATGGCTGGGTAGATAAATGACACCCAGGGTAGGAGCAGAAAAGATAATGGATGTGTTTGTGTTCTAACAACCTTGCCTGTGTTTTGTTGTCTGGGCCTAAGTGGGGTTTAGAAGTGACACATCTTCTAAAGAAGCTGATGTAGGCACAAACATGTAGAGACGCTGCTGGGAAACAGAGCAAGCTGAGCTTGTTTGGCAGAGTGAAGAAAAAAAAAGGTTACTTGCTGCTCGGGGTAATGGGGCTTCAAACCGCTTTTCAGAGAGAGACAGAGAGCGCAGACGCGAGCGTGTTGGCCGAGGGAACACCCAGCAACCCTGGCAGGTGGTGGTGCTGTGGATTGATAAAAGTCCGGGCCCCCGTAGCACAGGATCTACCAGCACACACTGCCGTGATAACAAGTGCGTACACACTCACACACACACTTTTAAGTGAACTTTCTCACCCCGCAGGCTTTTCACAGTATCATCTCAGCAGGCTCTGCATTTCAGTGTCGCTATGAGCACAATGACATTGCAATAACACACACACAACTGTAAACACAAATAAGTCAAGTGGTTTACATTCTGCAGGAGGCGACAGGATTGTTGTCTCCTAGTTAAACAAAGAACAACCCAGGAGGCGCCTTAAAGTACAAATTATTTATTTTTATTTAATTTTTTGGATATGGCTTCTTTGAGGGGACTGTAAAAGACATCTTTATTGAAAAAAAAAAAAAAACTAGAGAATTTCTGTTGCGACCAGTCAAGGATCTACAAATGAGCTTCTACTGTAGTTCCGTGCACCGGACGTCGCACTGACATGGTGACAGGACAAAACAAAATGAATACAACACCTGTGGATCTGCAGGTTAAATGACATCAGTGCCACAACTATATTCATGGTAACAAAAAAAAGAAGCTATTTTTTTTTTAACTTAGTACCTCTTATAAATACCTACATATAAATATTGTAAATGTACTGAAAACATTTTAAAATGCTGTACATGAATGTCCTTTTTGAGAGCAACAGTTTATGACAATCTCAGTGAGAAGAGAAGAAGAAGGAAAAAAAAATAAAGAAAAAGAAATACACTGGTGTTTGAGCTCAGTGTCGGCTACCTTTCTCGGTCTCCATCGCCCACATACTGCATGTGATTATCTACATCCATCTGAAATGATCAAGACCCAAGTAAGCAAGATTAATATGACTGACTGCTGAAAAACGGCCAGTTACAAAAGGGCTTTCTGCACTTGGTTCTGTGATGGGGCGAGCGCTTGAAGAATCAAGAGATTCAAAAAAGTTCTTTCTTTTATTAAGGCCTCTTTAATTAAAAAGAATAAAAAATGAAAAAAAAAAAAAAAGCGTAGTCCTGACATCTCTCAAAAACATCGAAGCTCCTGCAGTCTCATACTGAAACTCTCTGCTTTGTCCTTGAGGTGAAATCTCCTTGTCGTCCTCCTGGGTGGCGTCGAACGCTGGAGGTTTTTGTTCGTGAGGCGGCGCGTCGCCTCACTGTGAATAGCACCAGGATGGGACCACAGATATGTCGAGAGGCTAAGCTGTGTGCTTCCTCAATCATCACCCCTTGCAACCCCCGTTTCAGACCGTCCGTCCCCCCCCCCATTGTCCTAAAGCAGCAGCTCCCTTCATACTCCCTCCTCCTCCTCCCTCCCCCAGATACCATGTAGTTGGAAGGAAAGAGGTGTTACATGTCCCAGATAGCTCTCTAAACATCGATATGTACCATGGACACACATAACATCCACTGATTGAGCCAACAAATGATAACATTGATAATAATGGCATATAAACAGAACATGACAATGACATTAATACAATAATAAAGGACAATAAAAAATAACAATAATAATAATAATCATAATAATAATAATAATAATTAAAAAAATGAAGTGTCAGCTTCTGGAAGCCCTTGGAAGCAACCACATACTTTATGCTTTTTAGCTTCCCAACCTGAACATCGACAGTCCTCTCAAAGCCCCCCCTCCCCCTCCCCTTTGACCCCTTAACCAATGAGCAAATGGCTCATCCTGATCGTATAGTGCAATTGTCCCACCCTTTTTCCTGAAAGCTCCTGTTGACGACAGCAGGCTCACCCTAAAGGGTGTTCATCATCCTCTGCTCAAAGGTCAGCGACTGCAACTCCTTACTCCTCCTCATCCTCCTCCTCCTCCTCCACCTGCACCCCCCCCCTCCCTCTCTTCCCTGCTTCCTCCCCAGCTCACTGCATACGGTCTGGCTGGATGTGCTGCTGTGGGGCGTAGTGCAGGAAGGCCGGGCCCGGGCCGGCGGCGGAGGGCAGGGTCGGGTGGACGGTGGCGGGGGCCGTGGCGGCGGGGGCCGGGCCGGCCGTGGCCGTGGGGCTGGTGGCGTAGCTGTAGCCTAGGAAGCCGGCGGGGGAGGCGGCGTACGGGTACTGCTGCTCAAAGGCAGCCTGGGCGTACTGGCTGTAGGCCGTGCTGTAGTCCAGGTAAGGGCTGGTGCTGACGGAGGTGGAAACCTGAGTGGGCAGCACCAGGCTGGGCTGCACAAAGGCTTGCGGGTAGACGTATGGCTGGGCCAACCTGCACACAGACACAAAGACCCAACAGAGAGGAAGGGAGGGGGGGGGGCGGTTAGACAGAAAGTAGAGAAATCCCAAGGCCTGGCTTCTATTGTTTACATTGCTCCCCGAGGGTGAGCGTGTTGGGAATATAAACTCTCTGTAGGTGTCCTGGACTTGGAGCGTTCTCACACAGATCCTCTGTTATTGAAGACTAAATAGACGAGAGGCAGAGGAGGTCAGGAGGGGAAGGTGACTCAACCCTCAGTCTGTGTGTCAGTTAGTAAAAAAACCTACAAAACCTGTTAGGTAGGGCCTCCTAAAGGTGGATGGGAGGAGGAGGAGGAGGAGGGGTGGCTGAGAGTGAATGATAGAGTCAGCCGTTACTGGCAGGTTTTCAAGTTCAGGCATCAGCGGAGTGTTTTAACAGCTGCTGCTCTTCACTCGCTCAACGCGCACACACACACACACACACACAAAGGGGAAGTGCATGGAGGCAGTGCAGAAGTTGCAGTCTCCTAGTTCTCACTTGGTGTGTAAATCTCACACAGACTATCACAGGTGATGATGCTTGCTGCTGGGAGTGAGGAGTGGGGAGGGGGGTGGGGGGTAACGGTGGTGGCGGTGGCGGGGGAGCTGGTCGGGGCTGGGTGCCAGGCTCTGGCGAGGCCTCATGGGTCGGCTCTCTGATGTAGCTGATTAGAGCTGTGGGGTCTGGGGACTCTCCCATCTCTCCCGCTCTGTCTGCCTTCTACTTTATCCATGCAGGAAGGGGAAAGAGAGAGAGGGTCTATTTTTACTCAGGAGCTCAAGTACCTCTCCTGAGATGCTGTCTAGAAGAAGACAGAGAGAGAGAGGAGGGGGGGGGGCTTTACATCATTATGCATATAAAAGGGTGATGTAACTGGCTGTGTTTTGAGAGCCTCCTGATACTACACTTCTTTGGGGGGGCAATATGCACACACACCTCAAAACAAAAAGACACAATTGTCACAACAAATGTCACTCCGACTTATGCTCTTCAGCTGCATCTCAGTGCTGATAACGTCTTCCTTTCGTGAACTGGATTGAAGGTTTTTTTTGTTTTAGATTCAGTCCATCAGAAGACGAGGACCAGCAGTGAGAGGCAGCGGACATGAAGTCAACACGGCAAAAGGAGGGAAGCATGCATGGATAGGGATGTCACCACGCTCTCAAACACACCCGCACCAGTCCCCTGACCCCTCCTCCCCCACCCACCCCAATCTCCCACCCACCCACCCACCCACCCACCCACCCACACACCAGTTACCACTGCAAACCCCAAACCATGCCATAATAGGGAAAGAGTCACACCACAATCAGCATAAGCTCTTCAGTTCATATCACACAAGAGGGGAAAAAGATAAAAAAAAGGCACTTCAATCCATCACAGCACACCGCACTGCACTCTCAAGCCATTATTGGCACCTTGGAGAGAGGCTGGCTGAGGGAGGAGGAGGAGGAGGAGGAGGAGGGGGGTGGTGGGCAGACATTTTCTGTCAAACCCCCTCCTCGGGACTAGTCCTGTACTGTGGGGCATCTTCTGATCCTCTGCTGGGGCACTGGTCAACTGGCAGCAGAGAGCAACCATGGCACAATGATTATTGTCAGCAAATACCATAAAGCTCCTATTGTGTCAATACAAAGATGTAAGAAAAAGGTTGTAATCTCGCTGTTGGAATGAAAGCAAAACGTCACATCTGTGATTAAAACTTCAAAAACAAGTGCTTTTCAAAAACAAGAGGCTCGAGCCTGAGACGTGTGGCGATTCAGTGGCCGACGCATTAAAAAAACAAATACAACAACAGACAACAGCGGCATGTAACCATAGGCAAATGAAGGCAACCCCCACCATGAGCGCAATCTACACTTTGCCCTCGCAGTGCTATTGAGCTGCTCACAAAGAGGCATTCACTCTCACACACAGCTTTCAAAGATGGCCATACATTAATGCCACGGGGCATACATGCTTTCACTCGCCATCGTGCATAATGAGCCGGCCTTCTCTGTGGCCACGGGGCAATTTGCCTTAACCTGGGCTTTAAATCCACTGACCTTGTACTTGTAAAGTGGAATAGAAAATAATGTAAATGCTGTGAGCCCGAAGCGAGTCGAAGAGAGACAAAGCTGTATGATATCTTTGGTGTCACAGAAAAAGATGGAGATGGAAAAGGAAAAAGGAAAAAAAAAAAGGCGATTTAGGGACAGTCGCCTGCACTCAGGCCACATGCCAGATGCCAAGTGGATTGTGGGACGGCGGTGGGGGAATGTGGATGACGGGCCGGGAGGATCACACGTCAGCTGCTTTTGTGCTGACGGCCGGTCGGTCGGTCGGTGTGTTTGACACGGTGCCACTCTGTAAGGCTCAGGCACGCCAGTAAACATTTGGAAATTCAGGACGGTATCCATCATTAACGAAGGCCACTTATTGAGCCGATGTGAAAAGCCTGAACGATACCACACGGAGCAGCTAAATATTTCTACGTGATAACACGAATGACCTTCGGCGGATGACTCACTGCAACGCAACGTGTGAAAACAGACGGGGGCAGGAACGACCGGAGGAATCAAACGACGCCTCACAAAACTTGTATGAGGACTTGATTTCCCTCCTTTGTTTAAAAAAAAAAAAAAAAGACGGCTGTGAATATTCTTTCAAAGCGAGAGGAGGAAAAAGAAAAAAAAAGGTGTTTTGTTTGACACCTGTAGAGGTGCGTTTCCTAGGGAGCACACTGCCTCATTAAGCATTAGTCCCAAAACACCCCCCCCTTCCTTCAATCTCCTCTTTAAACCCCCCACCTCCTCCCTCCTAGTCTCACAGAGGTGTCAGTTTTCAGAGTCTCTCTCTCCATCTGAGGCAAAACTGTAATAGGAGAAATTTAAGTTAAAAAAAAAAAAAAAAGACAGGATGAATTGATGTGGGAAGGAAACAGGTCTGTGTGTGGAGCGGAGGAGGAGACGCATAAGGGGAGATGAATCTGCAAGCTCTACGACAACTCTTCCCCTCCTCATCACAACAATGCCCGTGGCCTCGGTGACCCCCTCTGGCCCTTACAGTCCTCGGCATCTGCTGACCACAGCCACACACACACACACACACACACACAGTGAGTCCATACCAGCGCACCACAGCTACATGCTAGCGCGGGTTTAAAATCCTACTCCAGACCATGTCCTCACACCATATGTTGTGAAGAGGGGGGGGGGGCTGAAAGAAAAGCCACTTGTACGCCTGGCATCTTAGGGAGGCCTGCGTCTGTCACCCGCCATACAGAGGGGGAAAAAAAAACTGAGAGGCAGGCGGACAGGTGCTGCGTGCGCCTCTCTAGGTCTCTAGGGTGGTGGTCATGGAAGATTAAGGGGGGTGTAAAAGGCTGTAATTCGATCCAGCACCTGTCAGACACATGCCTCAAAGCTGCTGCTGCGCTGCTCAACATTTCAAACTCTCTCGGGTTTTTTGGTACAATTCATGGCTCAGTGTGGCGGCAGGAGCGTGGACACGGGAGGGGACTTCCCGCTGTCCTCGCTTGTTCGCCATTGGAACATGATGGGACATGTTAGCGGCGGTGGACCCCCCCCCTCGACTTGTCATTCAGCCTCAGCGAGAGCCGACAGAGGGGGTATGGTTAACATACGCTTCTCGTCAGTTCCCTTTTTGGGTTCAGTGACCTCCAAAACCACCGAATGTTTCTTATTTTGTCCCGGTCCCTGTGGACCGTCCTGGGATTTCCATGAAGCTCTGCCTAATACATTCACGTCAGACTGCGTTAAGCTGCATCTGCTGATGCTTTCATTATTTATTAATGTGCAAGTTGACTTACTGCAGGGTTTTTTCTTATAATGAAGTTAAACATTAACCTTCAGTGTTATTATTTCACAAAGCAAACATCACACAATTATGGAGTGTCTTCTGTTAAAGACTGATCATAAGATGAGATGATGAGGATCTGGGTGGTTTACCACTTCCATGCAACAATTTCCTGGCGTAAACACTAATCGATGCATCACATAATTTAGAAAATGCCAGAAAACTGTGAAAATGCATATTGCAATTTGCTCAAGGTCCATTAAAATTCTCAAGGTTTTGTCTGAATGATGTACAACCCAAAAATATTCAAACCACACTGATATCAAAAAGGAAAAAAAAAATATATTCATGAAGCTAAATCAAATCAAACGTCAACGTTTGGTGAATAAATGGCTGGAAGAATTAAAAGGTTCAATATTGTGCTTTCAGATGCAGTCAAGATGTGTCAGTTGTATCAGTTTGTGTATCCCCCGAGAGCGGTGCGTGTCAAAACATGTTCTCCAAACTGCTTTAAAAAAGGGTGACAGGGATTTCAGTCTTCCAAAACATACATATCTGAGGCTTTCGTGTGTAAAATATGAATGGTTCTGCGAGGCTCTGGCTCCAGGCGTGATATCCGAGAGCTGCAGGGGGCGACGGGAGTCATTACCGCCGTGAAATGCTCATTAGCTGCTCAGCAGACCGCAGCACATCGACTCCATCCCGGCTGTTTCTACAACAACGGCCACTGCTAGGGAAGCCGTCTCAGTAACGCGGCCGACCGAGGCAGGTACACGCGTCAGAGAGACCGTCTGACAGAAGTTAACAAGGGAGTCACACATTCACCTCTGGAATGCTCCTCTATTATCACAGATACGTGAATCATCTCCCGGCCCCTACAAAACCCAAATATGCTAACGGACCACTTGTGGAATTGCATGCGGTCATAGAAACTGACATGTACTTTCCAGAGGCCCTGTTTGTCAAAGAAATAGTGGCCTAGTGGCGATTCCACAGAGCGTAACACTAGAGAACACAACAAGAGCCCACTCCCCCGCTCACTTACCCATACTGCCTCTGGATGAGTGCCGGGTGAATGGGCTGCACTCCGATGGATATGCCTGGAAGATAGGAGGCCGGCTGTCAGACACACACATTTGCATTTACAGAGGAGGACCAGAGAACAATACACAGAGGGCAAAGAGAGAAAGAGAGAGAGACAGAGTCTGTTTCAAACCTACCCATAATGCACCAACAGTTTCAAAAATGCAGTAAACAGCAGCATAAAGTACGGTAAGTATGCAACGAGGAAACTTTAATGCCATTTGATGTGCAAATATACAAGCTGCTGTACGGATTGCAGCATGTAACTCACACTAAATGATAGCAAACTGTGTTTTTTCTTTATCCCTAATGTGACACAACAGTTAAAAGCAGAAGTTTGAACAGAGCTTAAAGAGGTGATTTATTGCACATTTGTTTGTATGCTTGAGCGGGCTGAGACATTCTCCCCACAGCGACGTGATAAGCTCCGGTCCTCACCGGTTGAGCAGGATGGAGGCAGCCAGATTTTCACGTCTTTAAAAAAAACAAAAAAAAAATCATTTACCATCATCTCACCTGTCTGTATGCTGCGGGGCTTGGCGCCCAGGTAGGCCAGGTTCACGTTGGCCTTCCTGCCGTCGATGATGGGGTTGGGATCCTTGCAGGCTCTCTCGGCCGCTCCTCGGTCCGTCATCGTCACCTAGGGAGACAGAGTCGCAGCAGAGTCACAACAAGGTCTCACACAGACCATTAAAACAAAAAAAACAAAACAAAACATCGTCTCATATTACAAAAGCAGTGTCGCGTCCCCAGCTCTTTACACGTTAACCATTTAGGATGTGAACAAGAACACTTGACACATAAATCAGACTTCAGCGAGTTGGTTCTTATCATAAAATTCCCCCCACAGACTTTGCACTGTTACTTTGTTTCTCTGAAGAAGAAGAAGAAGAAAGGGAAGTACAAACAAAGCACAATGATAAGCTTTGAAAACTGCCCACAGCAGCAGTAGTCAGCCACTTGTCTGCCACTCAGCCACGGGCAGAGCTGCTGAAATATGGATCTGGGAAGAGCAACAAGGAGCTTATCCAATTAGGGACAAAATATTAAGGAGATTGGTATTAGTCTACCCCTCCCTCCTCTCCCTCCTGGCATTAGACGAGTCCTTCTGTTTTGATTGCCATGTTCTGCCAACTAGGAGGGTTCAGTCACCTCCGAGCAGCGAATGTAGGCCATGGCTTGCATTGTTTTAAGAGGACGAAAAAAACGCAAGTAGGTTTCTTCATAGTGGAGGGATTCGGAACAAAGCCCACTCCAGGGCCTGTGTTGTGAACACACAGGAAGGAGCGAGGCTGTGTTTACACTGTGAAGAGCCTTGCTGTGGGGGGGGGGTGGGTAGGGGGGGTTTTACTAATCCACCTCTGAAGTGTGTTTATAAGGAAAAAAAAAAGGTGAGCTCAGCTTTGGGGCACCTCCCTCCCTTCCTCCCTCCTCCTCCTCCTGCTGCTGCTGCTGCCAGCTACCTATCCAACTGAAACACTTGGAAACAGAATTAGCAGGTTGCCTCACGCCAAAGAAAAAAAGAAAAAAAAAAGAGCATTAAGTGCTGATTATTTTCAACCATGTTTTGTCCCGGTTGCAGCAGCACCCACATCGCCCTGAGCCTGTTTAACCTGAAACACCAGTCTTGTGTGTGCGCAGCCGTTTGATACCAGCTAGACTCACAGGACCGCTTTCCTCTGGGTAAGAGAGAGATGATGAGTAAACACCAAGAGCAATTGTCTTACAACTCAGCCTTTAGAAGTAAACATGCAGACATGACAGTTTTCCATTCCTTCTTTGGCCCGGCAGAACATTAGCGCTGATGTGTCTTTCCAAGGTTCTGGTAAATATTTGCATTTCTTGTCCTGCTTCTGTTCTTTGTGTCAAAGAGAGAATGGAAGTCTTTATCTGCTTGGAACGGGATAAGTCATCTATTAGTGTAGCTTCAAATTGGACATCACAGGGGATTTTTTTTTTTGGGTGGGGGGTATTTGTCATTGCAGCCACAGTGGCCAAAGATCAAGTTGTGATTAATGTACAAATGGACTTTTATTCCCCATTCACTGAGATCAGACCGCAGTTCACAGATCATAAACAAGCTGGGTTTTTTAAGAGAGTAAAAGAGTTTACAGCCTGTGGTGGCCTGGACTGTCTGTCGTCTGCCTTAAAAAAATAGAAAATAAATAAACATCAAAGAGAAAATTAATCATAAATTCACAGATGAGAAGATAGGCCATTTGTTGATTTTGGATCGTCTCTCTCAGCAGTCAAGATATGATATAAATCATGTGCTACAGCCAAGTGCTCCAGTCCGTGACAATGGAGGGCAGAGTGTGCAAGGTCAACCTCCCCACTGCTCCAAAATAACCATATAAAGCAAGCAAGATGTGAGTGCAGTCTCTCTCACACACACACACTCACAGACACACACAGAGCCATAAGACTTGGCTGCTCAAGCCAAGGGTGAATGAGAAGGGGGGGCTTCATTTGGGAGGTTTAGAGGGGGGTAGTGGTGGACATCAGACATATGTTGAAATATAATCTTCTTAGTTACCCATCAACTTGTGTGATCCCTCATCCTCATTAGGCTGAAATAACAGCCAGTCAGGGGAAAAAACAGAGATGCTGTGCAATTGTGCGTTTAAGCCTCAGTGAGGGGAGAGAGGAGGAGGAGGAGGAGGAAGAAGAAGAAGAGGAGGAGGAGGAGGAGGAGGGGGGCTCTCCTTTTGACTTGTATCTCAATGACTACATGCAGCAGCAGATAACCAGCATTTATACTTAGTCATATACGTGCACTCATGGAGATAAAGGGGGGGGAGCACATAAAGTGGAGGGGTGAGTGGGTGATTGTCATGCAGAAAGCAAACACTTCCAACGTGCTTTTTAAAAGACAATCAACAGGAACTAGGCTGCACGGCGGAAATAAAGCGAGCTGGTACTGTAGTTTAATAGTACAAAGTAGCCTAGGCTATATAATGACTGGTGGGGGTCCGCATGTATGTGCGTGCATGTGTGCGTGTTGCACACTTGTTTGTACTTACAAAGCCGTATCCTCTGGATTTACCGGTCTGTCTGTCCGTTATCACCACCGCCTCGTCAATGTCTCCGAAAGCCTCGAAGTATTTTCTCAGAGAGGCGTCGTTGGTGTGGTACGGCAGCCCGCCCACAAAGATCTTGGTAAAAGTGGTGTCTTTCTGAAGCGGTGTGGGATGCATGACTTCCAGAGCTCCGTTCATGAACTGATGCAGAAGCATTGGTCAAGAAACAAGAGAACCGGACCGGACCGGAGGCTCAGCTAAAAGCGGGCTGATGATGCCTAACAGCGTCGCGGCATCAGTGAAACAAAACACCTGTAGGCTAGTTTTCTTCTTTTGTTTTCCTCTTTCTCCGTGTGACCTTCGCTCAGTTTTTTCGTTTTGTTTGCAGCAGCAACCTGATGACATCCACGACTTTCGCTGCGATGCGATGACTCCGCGGCTCGGTCCCTCGCAACACCGGCTGCCTCGCGCTTCAGACTATGCGAGGAAAATGTGCCGGGAGTTTTATACGCCAGGCGCGAAGCCCCGCCCACAACTAACTCTTGACCAATCAGCGTCGCCGCCGAATGCCAACTTGGCCAGCGGCGCCTCCCATTGGCTGTCCTCCCCTTCCCCCCCGGTGCCTGAGCTGCTGCACCTGCTTTTGTCCATTACAACACAAAGAGAGAGGTGCACTGTACGATAGAAAAAGCCACATGGTGCATGTTAACGTTGATGGCAAAATGAGGAAGGGGGGGAACAATTGTCTTCATCTTCTGGTCTAATGCACCTTTGAAATTTAATAAGCGGCGGTTCAAGTTTGCTTTTTTTTTAAAACTCTCACTTCACTTTCTCACCGTGATGTCGCACAAACAACCTGAGAAAGCGAAGAACAATGTATTTTTTTTTACTGCATAGTTGAGCTGAAACAAAAGCAGTGTAAATCACACCATAAACTCCTATTAGACATTACTTTACTTTTATGTGTGAATATGTATTTATGCTTTACCTTTTGCTACTACTTTGTACAATCATTTCCCAGTTTGACTTCAACAAACTATAAATCTATCTATAGTTACTGCACAAAATACCATGTACAGTTAAACTACTGATACCACAGTAGTAGTCATGTTTTGAAGCTCCTTATTAATATAAATTCAGTGACATATATATAAACAGGCAGGCCGTGACAGGCTGCCTCTTATTACCCAGTCAATCATACAAACAAATGATTGCACATTTTACAGTAATTGGAGCAAATCTAACTGCATGTGGGGCCTTGGCTTGGTTTCCACAGTCATAGTCATGTTAATGTTGGCTCTTCACAAACACTGATAACCTCTTTGTGTTGAGATACTGATCCAACTGGCTTCAGTGCAACAGGTTAATCCAACATATTCACTGATTTCTGAACATTATGGGTAAATATTACTCCCCTAGTGATTATAGGAGACAGTAGATAAAACTCTTCTACATAATCAGGGGTGCAGTCAACCTGCAGGACTTTCTGTCTACACGCTACTCACAGCCTAATGGAGGAGCAGAGGAGACGCTGGTCTAGGAGGAGTGCTACCTGTGTCACCCCAGGAGAGTTGAGAGGAGCCGGTGAATTGTGGCAGCTGCTTATCTTCCCGCCCTCGGTGCCTCGCAGTTTCACTGCTAAGTACCAAGGGTCAGGCTAACAGTGAGGTGATAGTCTAATGACCTCAATAAAAGGCATTTAATTCACACCCTCTCCTCTATGAACTGGTTCACTTTTCACACGTGGCCTTTGTAGCTTCCCATGCAACCTCATTCATATCCTCTTGATAAATCCCATTTCCAGCTGTGTATCCCAGTGTATCAAAAGACCTTAACCTGGATGAACAAGCCCATTGCCCTGCTTTGATCTCATTTGTCCTGCTTTTAGCTCCCAGACCATGCAGCTCTCAGCCTTATCTACAGGTAACCGAAGGGCAAAAATGCTCACCCTGCTGGTTGACTTGGATTAAAACAAGCAGACAGAGGAGGGGGGTCATTGTGACACAAATGCTGTCCAAAGTTTATCATTCTAATTTTGCCATGTTTCCAATGTCAGAGATCCACATGATGGAGAGATTTACAGCTGAAATATGAGATAGTGGTCACGGTTTTGCATGCACATTACAAGTCAATTCATCCCCAACAAACATTTTACAGCAAACATAGGTTACTTTAAACCTATTCACTCTCTCAGGATGGAATAAACATGTTCAAATCTAAAGAGTATGCACTTTGTTATTTATTTTTACATCCCAGTTTCTTTAATGGAGCTAAACCACGGAGTAACAGCAAATCAAGAGAATGAAAAGTCTTTGGAAAGCTGTAAAAAAAAACATGAGTTGGACACATGAAAGAAAACAAAAAAACATCAAGATGAATGACAAATAAAGCCCTCCCCTTCTTTGATGACCTCTAACACCAATTGTCACGCTGCTCATCAACGGAGGCCCCTCAGATTGGTCCATGCACAGTACACACAGCACCATGGCATTGGTCCAGGTGTTTGCCGAAAGGAAGGAGTCTGTCTCGAGCGTATACACACACTAAAGCAGCAGGTCTTCCGCATTTCCTCACGAGATGCGACTTGGCACGATGAATCTAAAGACAGGAGGGAGCAGTCAGTCACAAAGAACATTTTTTTGGTTTGTTTTTTTTCTGTTTGTTTATTTCTGAAAGGGTGTTCTTAGTGTGCCCCTTTTTGCACAGAATAAACAGCACAAAATCACTCTATTACACAAAAATAAATCCTTACAAATGACACTTGAGGCGTTTTTAACAAGTGCTTGCATATGTTGAATATTCCCTTGACTTTTGTCACAGTTATCACCACAACCTAAATAAATAAATAACTTAAAAATATAGCTTTCTTTATGTCACTGAACACAGTAAAAACTCCTTAATAACAGGCTAAATACTGCAAAAAGCCAGTAGGCTTCATCTTCCAGTAGCTTGTATACACTATTACAGCAGAAAACACACAAGCCTTCAAAGTAACTTCACTCAAGTCAGTGCTGCAACAATCCTATACACAGTGGCTACTTGTAGCGGCACTGAGATCTGAATCTTGTCCCCACTGCCCAAAATCCATGCATGCGAGGCAGGGTGCCTTGAAAGGGCCCAGAGCCAGAGAGTCACAAGGTCAGAGGAAGTGGGGGCAGCCCTGCCCGACGACCAGGATCTCCAGGTTTACAGACAGTGGCTGCCCTTCTCTCACCATTTCTTGTTCCGAGGCTTCAGCTCCTCGGCAGCGTTCCTCAGGAAGATGTAGTTCTTTTTCTGGGGGTTGTAGTACTCGTGACCCTGAGGGATTCAGTTTGTCAGTCAGTGACTAGAGAACAGAAGGACTCCCATGAAACAATTTTGAGTAGAGACCAGAATGAAAAGGCAAACTTTCAAAACTAGAGCCCGCCCACACAAATACGGTTTTAATGAATCCGCATAAGTATTACATCGTTTCAGCGTTTTGTCCAGGCGAAAACAGCGTAAATTTGGAAACGGGTCCCAGAGTGGCAACATTTGAAAATGTGCCCTAGCGTTTTCATGTACAGATCTTCTGTGAAACGATGATGTCATACCCCCCACCGCTCTCACCTGTAACCTGAACCTCAGTACTCAGTCTATGGATGTAACAACAACAACAGTGGTTGACTACTGTCGGTCCCTCGGACGCTGCGGCTGAATGGTGTCCGTTAAATCATTATCCATCGTCATATTTACACTGACACGACTCCCAGTCGACATTTATAACACTTATAATGTTTGGAGTTTGAATAGAGCGGGGGAACTCTCCTTCTTCTTCTGTTTTTGGTGTTTATGTGTGGCAGCGTTACAGTGTAGTATGTACTACAGCATTTTGAGTCATTTTCAGTATATCTGTCTGTACGCAGATATTTCTTGAAACAATGCCGTGTTTAGGGAGATTTTTTTCAAAACGAACAGGAAAGATGAAGCTCAGTTTTCATGTGGACAAGGCCGTGAAGTACTGACATACAAACACAATGACAACTTTTATAAAGACTTCAACACCTCCTACCTTTGACCAGTCATAGCTGGAAGCATATGCAAAGATGTTGCCGTTGTGGTTGAAGCAGCAGGCTGTGATGGGCTGGTCGAGCTGCTCTGACGTCTTCAGCTTGGTGCGGGCGTCTTTGTCCCAGAAGCTGAAGCGCCCGTCTGATCCCACAGTAGCCAGTGTGCCGTGGACAGGATGGAAGGAGATAGCATTCACCTGATGGAATATGGAAATTAGAAAGTTAGATATACAGGAACATCACATGTTCAAGGCTGGTTAATGTGTCACAATGACTGTATTATAATCCTTGAATCTGTCCAGCACGATGATCTGGACTAAATTGTTTGGAAAACTGACAAAGAGTATATACAGCAGGGAAAATGAGCATTGAACACGTCAACATTTTCCTCAGAAATTATATTTGTAATAGACCAATTAACTTTAATTTTTTACCAGATGTCGCTAACAGCCCAAGTAATGCACATATACAAAGGTTTGGAAAGCACAGCTGGAGTCTGTCAGTATTTAGAAGATTTAATCCTGTCCCCAATCAATGCAAAGTAAGCAACAGCTGGTTTAGTCCAAATTGACGCCTATAAAAAGGTTTCTCATCACCAAGGTGTAACACAAGAGGCATCTCATGATGGCTGAAAGCAAAGAGCTTCTCAAGACCTTCAGAAACTTATGTTGCAGGACATACTTATGCCATCGGTTACAGACGTGTCTGAATGCACCGTTTTATCCTTTAGTGCCGTTATCCAGAACTGAAACGAGCATAATTTCACCATAAATTGGCCACGACGAGGTGCTACTCGCAAGATTTCTGACAGAGTCAAAAGAAAACTAAGAAGAGTTGTCCAAGCTCTATGTCAGGAGCCCTCGCAGAGAGCTTTAGACTGACCTGGAATCAGCAGATAGAGTTGTAGAAAAGACAAGAAAAGAGTCGCCATGGCACCTATGCACGTCACCATGCAAGTCTATTGTCGCGTTCAATACTTATTTTCCCTGCTGTATATAACAGAAATAGAAGAAAGAGTCATTTTATCTAAATCAAAAAGTCACAACAATAAAAATCCACAAACTTTTCTTAGATCTAAAATCAAAACAAAAACATACTGGAGCAAAAGCCAAAGACACGCTTATTTCACAGTATCAACATTGTCTCAGAAAGTCAAAACTACTTACAGCATAGATGTCCTGTGGAGTGGTTGTGTTGGTTCCATTGGACCGGTGGCACTTGAAGGTGAAATTGTCTTTGGCTCTGAGAGAAATCAATCAACAAACAAACAAACAAACAGTTTTAACAGTAAGGTAGTAACACCTGCTGAATGACAGATACTAAAGCTCCCTTGAAAGAAATGGACTGTTTTAAGCCACTCACGGGTTTGGAGGGTTGATGTAGTGGATGGCCACGCGGCCCTCGATACTTCCCAGTGCAAAGCCTGTGGGCTTGTTCTGCTTGTCCTTGAATATGGCGACACAACGGTGCTGCCGGAAAAAATGTACAGTACATCAAAAGACAACGATGAACAAAAAAGGAAAACAAATCTGGTTGTAGACTGCTGAACTAAACACAACGGAAAGATGATAGATAATAGTATTTTGTATTCACCTGATGTTTCAGAGGAGAGTCTATTCTGCGAAACTCAGAGGGCTGGTTCTCCAGCTGATACACTATCAGACCCCTCTCTGCTGTGGCAACCACCGCCATGGGGTAAACCTATGTATCATAGTCAGGAAGATGAAAAGAAAAAAATCATCTTAATTCATCACTTGATCAGCAAGCATTACAAATACAAGTCATAACCTTTATAAAACACTTACAACATCTGCACAGTAGCATCTCTCTGGCATCTGCAGAGACATCATGGGGTTGGGAGAGCGTGTGTCCCAGAACTACAGAGAAAAAGAAAAGGCTGTCTTTTACACTGTGTCCTGAATAAAGAATAAAGTCTTTGGAGACCCTGCAGTGATTGTAAATGTTAAACGCCACAAAAAGCACAAACCTTCAGTGTTTTGTCCCAGCTGCCAGTCATGATACAGCTGTAATTGGGGGCTTTTATCCAGTGGATTGCTTTGATTGGACCATCATGCTGTGGAGAGAAATGTTGAGAGGTTTTAGCCGAACACACTTCTCTCTTATGACCACAGTGAAAGTACTCGGCTGATTTGGGGACTTTCATCCAACCTGTGCAATCTGCATCGCTTGATTGCTGTTAAGATCCCACATCTTGGCTGTCTTGTCGCAGGAAGCAGTGAACACTTTACTCCCATCCTGGTTGAAGAGAGTAGCAGATTATACATTTCTCTCTGGTCTAGCAGCCAGACTCTTCTACAGGGATGAAATTACTTATGATGCATGATGATGAGACTTACATCACTCCAGCATGCGTCCAGCACTGGACCTGTGTGCATCTGCTGGGCTTTAGGGACAGTCTGTCCATTGTCTTGCACCTCCCAGCACCTAACCTGCGAGTCAGATGATACAACTGAATTGCGGTGAAGTAGTCCTAGGTGGAGGACCAGCCTGGTGAAGGTTGCTCCCTTTAAGTTTACTCGTATCCCACATAACAAATTTGTTATCCATTGAGTTTCACTAAATACACAGTACATCATTTAATGGCTGCATAAATAACTCACATCATTGGCCCAGGATCCTCCAATGAGGAAGTTCCCTGGCATGGTGGGTGGGCTGAAAGCCAGACAGCTGATGCTGTCATCTGGAGGTGAGGTCACTTCAACATCCTGTGGGACAAATAGGGAACACCAACAACAAAGATGAAACATAACACATTTAGTAAGAGTTGGAAGGTACAGTTTCCAGTGAATCACCAGAGCTCCAGACTAACTTTTTTTGGGGGGGGCAGAACAGAAAAATTAGGGGCACAAATCGACTTGCAAAGTAAATATTCACATTTCTTTTTCATTCATGATCCTCACACACCTTGGTACAGGTACATGCAGGTACATGACACATGACACATTTACTTGCACAGTCTCAAATTTTAGGGGCAAAATCCTGACATTTAGCGCCAGTCTGGAGCCCTGACAGTTAATACGATTTAGAGGTAAAAGTAAAGTATAAAGTAAAAAAAATCTCTCCATGTACTCGCCTGTCTTACCTTCATGGGATTGTGGCTGTCTGTCGTTGTGCTCCCAAAGACACCGGTCCCTCCTGTCCCAAACCCGGCGCTCGTCCCAAATAAGCTCATGGTGCATTAACGTTATTCCTTATGTGCAACCTGAGAAGTAAGACAAACAAATGTTGTGGCAATTAATAGTAAAACGCAAACCACGTTGTCGTTTCTGAAGCGTGTTCAGAGGAAACGTGCAGTAGTTTATAAAAACAAACCGACTAGATAGCAGGGCGTGTATGTGATGCTGCAGTAGGTTTTCGATATTGTTATATTATTGTTACTGCCAGAGCTTTGTCATAGCTCTCGGTTACATAAATTCATACTAATTGTGTGAGTTGAACATCAGAAACGTAAACCAAAGCATTGGCACTTGACAGGACGTGGTTGCAGAGCTAACGTTTACGCTATAACTTCATCATCAATTTCTGTAACTAACCTCTAATATAATCAGTTAACACAAGTGTATATGGGCAGTTAGATCGTGTATTATAACTTAAAAACCTATCGGAACTCATGTGCTCATGATTTAATCATCAACTGGATCAGAAAATGAGGATAATTTGGCGCTAGCTCACGTTAGCTAACTCAACTCCCCAGTTTCCCGGCGCAGCATCAATTTTCCGACACTAAATCAACATAAAGCAGCATTTCCAGCACCGCCTCATAACAACACGAATACACATACCCCAGATTTGATTTGGTTGTGGTTGTAGCTAAAAGCGGTAAACGCCGAAATAAACGCCAAAATTATTATTTGGCGCAGCAGAAAATGTGGCGCTTGTTTCCTCCACTACGTCGTCGCAGTTTGGTGACGTCACAGACCCCGGTAAAAAGCCAAAATGCACACTTGCACGAGGAGACGCCGCTTGGAGGCAGTGCACGACCAAAAGATGGTACTGTTGTTCAGTGGAAAGCAGCTCGTCGGGAGTGTGTATGTGTGTGTGAAGTTGCCCGCGGGGTATGTATGGTTTCTGCCTGTTGCCTTCTTACCCCGGCAGATCTAAAGGGAGAGAAAATGTAGGTTATCACGAGTCTCTATGGACAAACACACTGTTATCCTCCATATTTGAGCTGCTACTTGTCCCCCAAGTATGCTAGTGGAGGAGTTCATCTACAGTTCAGTTTCCTTCATTATTACAGATGCAGTAGCTAAACAGCTGCAGTAAATTGATAGTATGGGGCTATACTTTATGTAGCTAGCAGCTCTCAGATCAGTACAGTGGTGTATAGGGCTATTTATACCTGAAATGTAGAAGCTAAAGTAAGTGGACACAGTGTAGCTACAAAGAAGAAGTACAGAGCAACATTAACTGCCTATAGACTTAAACACTTTGCATAATTATCCAAATCATTGTGCACCTAACCACCTAAAACAATTGCCTTTGCATGAAGTCCTTTTATGGCCTATGCATTGAGATTCTGCCCGTATGGGCCAGCATGTTTACCTACACTTACTGAAAATGAGCTTGAATATAAAACATTCAATATATTAAATCATTTTGTTTTATTTAAAGGCAAAATGTAAAGGCAATGAGACCATAAAGGATACAGACTTTGGCCTGTGGAGGATTTTTACCACTGTTTCACGTTTAACACACCCTTATATACGGTAAGTATAAAACCAACTATTCACTGCTTCTTTTTTGTGCCTTAAAATTTGTATGACACACAGTGTGGCTGTCGGCCTGTGTGGACGTGAGGAATGATCCGTATTGGCCTCAGTCAGTAAACATTAAGCAGATAGGTGGTGTGTGTACATTTAAGCAGGTTAGTTAGGGAACGTGTTGACATGCAACGACCCTCAAGAAGAGTCCTTGATCAAAGCTGAGTTTTAACGTAAGGTTTACAAATGTTTGTAGTAGACAGGGAGGACTCCTGAGTTTATATGGTTTCAAGGGATGAGTCATGTTAAGTGTCTTCTGCTTGGAAAAACTTTTTTTTTTTCTGGTATATGGTGGCTTTGAATTAACTTTTTGTTGGATACTTTTAGTTTGAATGAATTTGTTTATTCAGTGGGATTGAAAGGTAAAAAATAGAAAAGAGCAGTAGGCCTAGTATTTTTCAGTTTGGTGGCTATGACACATTAACCTTTTTTTCCCCCTTGAGTTTAGTGCACTCCTCAAACCAGAGTTAAGCATCTATCTGTACCTGTGTGATCCCTCCTTTGTCATTCATCGCCTGCCCTCCACCCCCATTACCTCTCTATTAAAGCAGCCTCAGTGGAGTACCCACCCATTGTTGTAGTAAATCATAGGGGCCATTGACATGTCCCTTCATGTACCTGGGCTGCTACTGCCGATCACTCCCCTCAACAATTAGGGTGGGCCAGATTTTATTGTTTGAGTTCAAAGGTGTCTGCGTTGAAGAAGGGATTAGTGGATTTCCCCCTTTTTACCTTCAGACTGATCATTTAGTGTTGAAGTATCTCCAATGCATGTGCACAAAAGAGTGGAGGCTCAGTGCTGATATATTTAAACCACCCAGGTCTGTTAGAAAGAGAGAAAAAAAAAGTTTGATATTTAAAAATACACATGACCTTTGAATTGAAGAAGCGTGGCTACAACAGGGAGAAACTGGCTGCCATGGAAAAGATGTGCTTTCCATTAATTAGTCTCTCTTTCATCAGTGACCAAACAGCCCCATGTCTAAACAAAGGATTGAGTGATTGGAGACCCTGTTCACCTTTTACCAAGATAAAGAAATTCACTTCATGAAAGGACAAAGATCCATTCTCACCCTAATTTCCATTGCCTTACTCCCACACTCTGCCCCAGTCTTGGTTTATCCCATCCTGGACCCTTCCTGCCCCTCCCCTGACACAGCCTCAATAAAATCCATTCCCAAGTTGCCATCCAGAAGAGCGCACAGGAGTATGAGACAGTGCGCAGCGGCAGATGATGAGGGAATGATGATCTGAGAACAGTGTGTTTTACTTTACCCACATGAAGGAGGGCTCTTTTATAAAATAACCACATCTCAAGTCTCATCTTCCGACTTTTTTAGAGCCGCGCGTAATTTTCTTTTTTTCTTTTTTTTTTTTTGATAAAATGGTGACAAGCGCTTTGGCGACAGTGGTGGCCCTGCTGTCTTGCTGTTACTGCGTGTTGTCCACACAGGTCAGCTTCTCCAACTTTTCCATGGACAACGAGGTGCGCTCCAGTTTCATCCAGCGGCGGCTGCGGAGCCAGGAGCGCAGGGACATGCAGCGGGAGATCCTGTCCATCCTGGGGCTGCCGCAGCGTCCGCGGCCGCACTTCCACACCAAGCACAACAACGCTGCCCCGATGTTCATGCTGGACCTGTACAACACCATCTCCACGGACACCGGACCGCAGGGATATTCTTATTACAAGCCCGTCGCACCGACCCAGGCCTCCCCTATTGTGACCCCGCAGGACAGCCGCTTCCTAGATGACGCCGACATGGTGATGAGCTTTGTCAACCTCGGTAAGTTAACTTTCTCACTTTTGGAGGTCTTTTTATTTCCTTTTCTTTTTTTAAAATACATTGTGTGTGTAAAATGTATTAGATCATATAGATATACTGGATGTGAGGAGGCTATGGAGCATTATTAAATCATATTTTATGACTTTTTCTAAAGTGATGTGAGTGTCAAAATCAATCTCTGCTCCTCTTTTATCACTTGTGGCTACAAAAATAATACCATAAGGCCTGGTCCACATGTGTAACATTTAAAAAAGATTTTTCTTGCCAAACTGTCCACAACAGCAAAGACTGACTTCATCATATTGTGTTGTACTGAGACAGTTTTTTATCTTTTCTTATCTGAGTCAATCCCGGTGAGGATCAGCTTTAAATGCCTGTTACTTTGTGATCAAGCCCATCACAGCTACCACACCACAACAGAGCGCATTGATTAAGTGTATGTGTCATTGCGAAAGTCTACATGTGTCTCTGTCATTGTGGCTTTTAGGTCACTTTCTTCACTCGAAATAAAGCATCATGCATTCCCGAGCTGTAAATGTTATGACAACATGCCTGTATCCGATTGCACCAGAATCCCTTCAAAGCTCTGGGGGGCAGGCTTTAGCATGGCTTTGTTTCGCATGACTAGGAATTGAACAGGCATTTCTAAACCCCTGGGGAGCAGGAGACAAGTTGAGTTGAGATCAAGATACAAACTGCATCTAAACTCATGTTATTGCTGCAGTAATCTCTTGTTATCGCAGGTGCGTGTGCATTCCTGCTTCTACGTGTGTTTGTGTGTTTGTGTGTTTGTTTTTTTGTAGGGTGTAAATCACGGGGGTCACAGGTGGGAGTCTGGGCTCTCTCAGACATTATTGAATTTATGAAACTCCTGCCTTTGTTTCCCTTGGAGATCCTACGGCGGCTCTGATATCACTATGGTGAAACAGGCAGATGGCACGATGCCTGTGGCTCTTATCCGGATGTAGTTACATCCAAAACCAACCCTTGCCTTCTTTACGGCTGCCTGCATGCCGCCTCGGGGCTTGGACGAGGGGGCTACAGGTCAGCGTGAGGAGAGGAAGTTTGTTCATCTCAAGAAGCCTTTAACCATCTGTTTGTTTGCCATTGAGATTGAACCGAGGCCCTTGAAACGAGGAGCCATTTAGAGTTGTTTTTTCAATCAGCCTATAAACGTGCATTTAATACTAAACATTTGGAAACTATAAAAAAAATGCATCACATAACATTTTATGTCCTCAGTCGTGAACTTCTTACTGACAGCGTTTCACTAATGAGATCTGGAAACATTGTTTCTGAGAACCAATAACAGATTTATGTGGTTGCACATCTAAAGATTTTGATTATAAATAGGAAAGAGGGAAAAAAAAAAGGACAATGAGTGTGTTTTATTTCTCTCTCAAGCCACCACGACCTGCTGTGCTGATGATTGGCAGAGTTTTTAGTTCATGCTCCCACATTGTGCTGGACTGGATCTATCTTGGTGGTCTCTGGATGATCACTTCAAGACCGAAGTGGATTGTTTCCTTTCCAGACCACAGCTTCCAGTGTGAGGGAGAGTTGCTGTATCGCTGCCCAGTGCCCGTCTCCCAGTGAATCCAGGTGGACAGTGCAGGTGGACAGTGGTTTAAAAACTTCCTTGTTTGGAATAAAACAACCACATTTACTCAGTGTCTTTGCATGGAATTAACTTTTGTCCAAGGGCAAGTCAAAGGACGCATTTAGCGCCTCATTTTAATTTGTTAGATTGTCTTTTTTTTTATAGATCTGATGTATTTGTAGAGTCTACACAGACGTTCTGTGTATCACATCACTGCACACATGCTCATACATGTACACGGCTGCATATGTTTACTGCTGCCGGAATGCCAAACCACAGGTTGTGCTCCAGAATCACAGGAAAAAGCATTAGTCTCATTGTCATGCAACATTACACAACACAGCTGCTATTGCGCTGCACATTTGCCGTTTCTATTGTACATTTGTTTATGGAGAAAAGGGACTGAATGCACCGCTGAGGTCTGACTTTGCTGTCAGTCTTATCAGTCGAAGCTGTTCTGCAGCTCTCTCCCTCTTTTGCTCTGCTTGTCCTCACGTTGGCCTCCTTGTTTACCGCTGCTCGAGTCTTTGCCTGGAGATGGGTACACATGCGTTCAGTATGGGATTTTTTTTTTTGCACTGACTACAGCACACCTGCAGAGCATGGGAAAGGGCTTAATGGCCAGTAATGGTAAAAAAAAAAAAAGGCTTTCATTTAAAAAAAAAAGACGAAAGAGTGCAAAACGTTCTCCCAACAGTTGGAGGAATGGCCGTTTCACCGAAGAACAGAGGCAGTATTGTGTTTTTGAGAGCGAGCAGGAAGAAATGTGTTTGTCCTGCTAAGCTGATCTGTAGGTAGCATAAGGAGCTCATGAAGAATTTCTCTTGCCCTGCCAGAAAATCTCATTAACCTCCTCATTATTTGTACATCCACGTTCGAAATAATTGCTTTCTTTTTTACTCGTAATTGCACGTCGTCTCTTGATGGGATAACCTTCAGCGCTCCTTTTACTCTGCAATCTGCTGCCTGTTTTATGAAATTCATTTGGAAACTTTTTGCAGATTTTAATAACCTGCATCGCAGCATCTCGTAGAGTACAAAATATGTTGACTTAACTTGGCAACATATGCACGCACTCTATGATCCTAAAGGGCAGAGTATAATAAGGAGCAAACTTTAATTCACTCTTGAAAATCTCACATGACAAATGAATAGACAGATGCACAATCATGTTGAAAACTTAAACCAACTATTATTCTTTCCTTGCAGACATAATGATGAATCCTAACCACCCACACTGATTTGAAAAAAAAAAGAGCTCTCCCTTTACTATAAAATTGCAGTAGGTTAATGATAGCTTCATGGCTGTGTGGCCCTGCAGTGTCAGAAAAAAGCTCAAGTGTTGAAATGCCTCCCAGAAGGAACTTTGCATATCTGAGGTCTGATCTCTGCAGCTAATGGTCTCTAACGTAAACACACCAAGTCCTTACAAGCAATTATTGCTTTCATAAAAACACCCCTCGTTCCCTTCCAGCATTTAATTGCGGTCAAACAAATGACTCGCAGGGTTCAGAATGCACCGCTCTTAACGACGAACGGCTTGTGTGTGTTTTTGTGTCGTTAGGAGTGTTTTTAGAAGACTTTGAGTGTGTGTATGTGAGGGTTTTTTGTTAACAAAAAAATGTTATGTTTCTGGTGTTGGAGTACTCTGCACATGGCCGTCCGTGCACTCAAACAATAGTGGGCCATCAGGAGGAAGGCAGGGTGATGTCATGATGATGTCAGGGTTGTATGCCACTGGGCAGGATGTGTTTAAAGTGGCTAATCGCTGCTCTGCACACACCTTCACCAGAGACCTCCACTGCTCTTTCCAAGGACAAACACATTGACTAACGCTGTGAAAACACGACACTGGAAAGCTTCAGGGAGCTTTGGGGTCTTTTCTGAACGGCGCTCCTCTGGAAACTCTGAGTGTTGGGAGCTTCAGCTGGATCAGGGCGGGGTGGAAACCCCACTGTGCCACCCGCTACTGCTGCTCCACAGAACCTCTGCAATCAGAATGAAATCACCGGACAGTAATACATGGCAAAATGATCAGGGGCGTGTGGGTGGTACAGGCTCTGGTAGTTAAGTCGCACATGAATTGGTGTGGCTCTCTATACTTTACGTGAGTGTGTTTGTAAAAGCACACACTGGCTGCTGTGGTTTTCCGGGCAGTGCCTTAACAGGCCTTTTCTTGTGGTCAGCACATGTGTGCAGTTTAAACAGGGAGCCAAACTGAGCCCCAAGTACGCTTTTTCTCCCCCGCATTGGCATGTATGGCAGACTCCACTGAAGTGATGTTTAGATCAATCACTTCCCTCACGGAAGCAGGACTTTTTTTTTCAGATCCTGCCGGTGCTTCAGAGATGTGGGCAGAGCGACACACATCAGAGAATCCTTTGACTCCGCGACAGTTTTGACATATATTTGCAGCCGCTGACTGGTTTACCATCTGATTGTACTCAGCGGTTTGCTTTTTCCACGCATACAAACTTTCCCTGTGAGGCTTGGAAATATTATTTTACTCTGTGTGTGTGTCATCTGGGGAGAAAACAGTCAACCATTAATCACAGTCGTATCACAGTTGGGTAGCAAACGGTTGGAGGATTCGTTGAAACATAAGCCTCAATCAAATGTTGATTTACCGCCTCTGACCTCCATCTCTGCCAGAGGCCACCTGTTCTTCAGATCTGCCGTTTATATCCTCTTGTCTCGCTTCTCATCGCCAGTTGATCAGGATCAGGATCTTCTCTACCAGCGGCACCAGCGGGAATTTCGTTTTGACCTGTCCCGGTTTCCAGAGGGAGAGGCGGTCACAGCCGCCGAGTTCAGGGTTTACAAGGATTTCGTCCAGGAATACCACGAGAACGAGACGTTCAGGGTCAGCATCTACCAGGTCCTGCAGGAGCCTCCAAACAGGTCGGACTCTTTCATTTTCACCTCTGTTTTCCATTGATTTGCTTGATCTTGCTCCATGCGTCACCTCTGCATTGTGGGACATTTAGTGTCATTTCACCAAATGATTTGAAAACATATTTTCTTATTTCACTGTTGATGCCACTCACAGCATCACAGACTGACGTTCACAGAGATTTGAGGGTTATCCTGTTTGAAGGTGGATTTATAACCATGTTGTGACTCCATGTATTCTTTGTCCAGGTTGAAATATCTCAATCATTATTGGATGAATTGCCACAAATACAAACTGACAAAAAACAAACCGGGAAATCAATGTTTTAATTTGTTGCCAAGATGTTGAAGTGACAAATGAACAAATATTCCTGCAGAACGAATGACATTCCTATCATCCTCAGATCTTATTTATGTATGTTTAGTACTGGGTTAGTACATGTTAACATGCTGACATGCTAAATTTGGATGGAATATAAAAAACTCACACCAATGAAACATCAGCATGTTAGCATGCTGATTTAACTCAAAGCACCATTTGGCAAACCAGCAGCTTCATAGAGTTGCTAGCATAATATTAGCCTCTTAAACACAGCACTCCCCCCTCTATTTTAATTTATTTGTGTGATATTTGAAACCTTAGCATTTAAAACCAGCTTAAAATGAACAGATGAACTCTATATGGCTGTATATGTTGTCTTGTAATTCAGGCAAACTGACTCTTTAAAGCTCTCTTCAAATTATCTTCCAAGCCTTCATGTAGCCGTGTGTGTCATTACTTCCTATGATTATCCACTTATGTTAGTGACAGTGCGAGTAGTGTGGTTGAGTTTAAATAAAGTGATTATGTGTCTCTGCATTTTGCAGTGAAAACTGCTTGTTAAGCTGCTGCGCCTGCACATAGATCTGTCGTGTCTGTAGACACATTTCCCCGCAGGTTATTTTCTGCTGATGTTAGTGTCAGCGCTGTGGCTGTTTACACAGACATTAGTGTCAGTGACAGAAACACAGCGGTTCTCTCCAGAGCAACTTTATTCTCACGCAGTCAGAACAGGACAAGACCCCCAGGGACCTGCAGTTACGACACGCAGCTCTGACCACAATTAACACTCACAGGCCTCAAGATGTCACCTCACTCTGTTACACAAGTGCATGTTTCTCAGTTTTGTTTCTCTCACATTGTCTCCAAAAACACATCTGAAAACCTGAAACATGGCAGATCTCCTGCTGAAGGGTGGTGGTACTTCCCCCTCTTCCTCATAAATCAAAGCTGCACCACCCAGCACCTTGATAGAGTCCCTGCAGCAGCACATCAATCCACCTCAGCCTCAGTCAGTAGATTTAAGTCTTTAATCGGTGACAGCAGGGCTGACGACGGTGTTAAGGGCAACGCCATTGTCATTCACAGAGACACGCAGAGGCCACTCCATTCAGACGAGCAGGCAGCAGGACAAAAAGACAGACGTCTGCCTGAGAGCTCGGTGTGTAAACAAAGCTATTGTCTGTGAGATCTGCCCTTAAGATGACACATCAGAGAAGAATTTTTCTTCTTAAAAGTTAAAAAAGTACTTCTTGGACATGATTCAGGCTGTGAAGAAAATTTACTCTGCACATTTAAATAGCTGTACTTATTTTTTTTTTAGCAGAATGGACTCAAAATTTTAATATTTTAGTATCTGGTCCTTGTGTGGTGATTGTTTTTCTGTATTTTTCCCATCGGTTTATGAAACAAAGAAAAGAAAAATTAATACTAAGAGACAGAAAATCCTTTCTTAGTTTTTACTTTATTAAACACTTTTTGATTTGAAATTGAAATGTTTAACAATTGATTTTATTGTTGTATGAAGTCTGCAGCCCACAGATATTTAAACCTTTCAGCGTTGATGCTCTACAGACCTGAACTGCAGCCATATTCACGTCTTGTTCTCCTTTTCAAGCCTTTTTTTTTGCCTCCAGTCTGGATTTGAGTAAATGAAACACACTCTGAGGTCAGGCGCCTGACTTCCACAGTGTTTGGCCATAAAACTCCTGTGTTGCCATTAATGTATTATTTTCCCGCTGCTTTGTCAGAAAACCGGAGGAATGTGTATAAAATGGTTATGATTGCTACCCAGTTTTTCCAGTGTGGATGTAAACACCTTCAAACACAAGGCTGAAAGTTCTTTAATCTCAAAGTTGTTGTTTCACTTCCAGCCTGCTGATGTATTCAGCAAAAACAACATAAAACAAGTTACTTTGTTTCTACTCTGCAGATATTACTGGACCACACATGTAGTCTGGGATTCTCAGCCTATTACATACTAATTTTCGATCATTTGTATGACAGCTACCTATTTTTCTAAGCAGATCACATGCCTTCAGGTTGTTTTCATAACTTCCAGACAAACATTGGATTCCATTAATTTCATTATAGACTGAAATTCTGTGCACAGGAACTTGAAAACAAGAGATGCTGTGGGTGATTAATCACAGTGGATATCTCATCACCTCTACTTGCAAAGCAGGGATTGTTGAAAGTCTTGCCGCCAAGGACACTTCAATGAATCATGATCTGAGCTCATATCAGAAAATCACCTGTTTATAGGAGGAGTTCAAAGGCAACGTTTAAATAAATGTATTTATTCTCTTTCCAGTGAAGTGGAGCTGTTGCTGCTGGACCAGCGAGAGATCTGGGCCGCCGAGGAGGGCTGGCTGGTTTTTGACCTGACCACCACCAGTAACCTCTGGCTGGTCAACCCCGAGCAGAACCTTGGACTCCACCTGGTCCTGGAGGACGGCCACGGTCAGTCGCTGCCAAACACTCATGGGTTCGGATCCAGAGAAGCCACAATAAAAAGACTGAAGCCTCTGTCTTTTCCTGTGGTTACAAGCAACACCACACATTGAGTAAATCTACGCAGCGACTTCTTAAGCTCTCTTAGAGTTTAAGTTACAATTGTGGTCGTTGTGGTCGTATTAAGATGAACAAATGGTTGTTAAAAACTCGCATGTGTGTTTTTGTCGTTGCACTCAGTGGTTGAGACTCTTTTTAACTTTTGTTCCCCCTGTCTCCCCCTGTAGGCCAGAGGAGGAATCCCCGACTAGCGGGGCTGGTGACGGGCAGCGGGCCCCAGGACAAGCAGCCCTTCATGGTCGTCTTCTTTAAAGCCAGCGAGGTGCGTTTCCGCAGCATCCGCTCCGCCCACGGCCACAAGGGTCGCCAGTCTCATCGCTCCAAACCTCAGAGGACAGTTCAGGATACGGTGAAGGCAGTGGAGGCAGCAACAGGTGTGTGTGGATCCTTAAAATCCCACCTTTGTACAACTAAAATGACACTAACCTCTATGTTTGTAAACTGTCTTTATTCCAGATAACCTTGGCATCTCTAAAGAGGGATGTAAAAAACATGAACTGTATGTCAGCTTCAGAGATTTGGGATGGCAGGTATAATTTTGAACTTTTTATTCAACTCATTTAATTTAACTTAACTTTATTTGTTGAAATGACATTTGCCTGTGGTTTCTCTCTGATCAGGACTGGATCATAGCACCAGAGGGCTACGCAGCGTACTACTGCGAAGGGGAATGTGCTTTCCCTCTCAACTCCTACATGAACGCTACTAATCACGCTATTGTGCAAACACTGGTAAGTCCCAAACAGCCCCGCTCGATGACATGCACTTTTAACTACAACCACCCTCTTTTTTCCACTTTCTGTGAGAACTGATTTATGTTTTCTTCTAACCACAGGTTCACTTTATCAACCCGGAGACAGTGCCCAAGCCCTGCTGCGCCCCGACGCAGCTCCACGGCATCTCGGTGCTCTACTTCGATGACAGCTCCAACGTCATCCTCAAAAAGTACCGCAACATGGTGGTCAGAGCCTGTGGCTGTCACTGATCGCCTGTCCTCTTCCTTTGACTTTTTGCAAATCTGGAGGGAAGCTTATAAAAGGCAGAGGTGGAGGAAGCAGAGACAAGACGATTGACTGCCTGGTCACCAGGGAGCTCCTGCCACAGAATAAGCTTTATTCTGGGAGACTGCTTTTACGACCGGCAGCTGAGCCGCCCATGCAGTATTAACCACTACCACAGGCCGATCAGAACTATTGGTCACAGAGAGAAAGACCCAACAAAGGATTTCCTTTGTTTCCTTTTAGTGTGACTGGTGCACTAAAAAGTCTCCGAGTGCAGAGTGACTTCAGAAGCTCAGAGAAAAATGGATTTCTAAAGACGTAATGCAAAAGAGTTTCATCCACTCTCCCTGTTTTCCAGAGATCATATAATGTACCTCACATAACTCCAGTCGAATTCTCTCGTGACTTCAGGCACGGGAATATAAAATGTTGCCTTGGTAGAAATGTGCATTTGATAACGCCTTAAGCAGTCCATAAAACTTTAAATCTCCACCTTCCTGTTGAACCACTGCACCTTGTCTTTTGGAACAGCTGGATGAACTTCCTGATCAGAAAATGTGCTGCAACAAACCTCACTGGTGTTGAAGTGGTTGTTCAGCAGGCCAGTTGGACCAGGCCAGGTGTAAGACATCTGGCAGCTAATGTGTGTGTGCGTCTGTGTGTATGTGTGTTGCTGATGTAGAGGAGCTCGGTGGAGAATGACAGCCAAGACTGTTAATAACAGTGTGTGGGATTG
>JARUPV020000061.1:0-42488 GCA_030347415.2 Decapterus maruadsi | reverse complement strand
CCCAGGTCTAAATTAATTAATAATAAAGTCCTGCTGAATTAAACTATTTTAGTATAATAATAATAAAAAAAAGTTGTTACATACATTTGTCATTTTTCCATATACAATAAAATGAGCCGGGAAAGTTGAATAGGATTACCATTAATCTCAGCACAAGTCCCTGTGTTGACACAGATCATTTATGGTGAAACATCAAAACAGGAAGAGAAAAAGTAGAGTTTTCAGAGAGTGTAAATAAAAATAAATATTCTCCTCATAAAAACACAACAACTGAAAACACACTATGAATATTCGACAGGTGGTTATGGCATCTGCCTGCCATGCTACTGAGAGGGCAAAGAAATGAATCAAATCTGGGGGAAGAAAAATCACAAAGGGAATATCTGATCTGCAGAGGGACACACTGGTTGAAACACATTTGAATTAAAGGGCTATTACCTGATGTGAATTGAACACAAGCAGCAAAATGGGGCTCAGCTCATTTCACACCAGAGTAATCATCCACTCATTCGTCATTAACTGTCTTTACCCACACAGACCACCTGCTGTCAGAATGACTGTGCATGAACCAGACTTTCATGGTGGTCGTGTTGATTCCTGTCGTTAGTCGGGAGCAAATCTGAGTTCTGCTAGTTGTGAACTTTTACCAAACACAAATAGTTCAGAACTAGCGGAATTCCAGACCTACCCTCGAATCGTCACATCATTACACCGACAAATACAAAGAATCAACAAATAGCATCATGGACTAATTAACATTAGGAAGTAGAAGAAAAGTTTACGGGTTCCTTGAGCTTCAGGCTTCGTCATCTTCATGATATGCAGTCCTTGTCCCTCAGGTTTTTATCAAATCTGTCAAGCAGCCAACTACCTGCGCATGAAGTGGACACAGATTAAAATAAACCACAATAGCAGCTTTGGTTAAACGCCGCTTTCTCCTGAAGTGAACTGTCGTTCCGGAGAGATTAAAGTGTTACGGAGTGAGCATGCCAGGAGTAATTACTCTTTTTAAATCTGTTTTGTGGAAGAACCTGAGTTGTCCGTATAATCTGCTTGACATGAGGAATCTTCACCTGCATGCATGTCACTGGGTCAACCTGGTGCTGATTAGTGGCCCAGCACCAGGTAGAGAGAAACATCTGCGTTGGCACGGCCTCCTCTGACCCAGGTAATGCAGACAAAACCTTTTCAGAACAATCTTGAATGAGAAATGAAATGAAAAATAAGAGATCCACAATTAAGTATCTTCTGAAATTGTCTTCATGGCGCTATATAACTGTTAATAGAGTTTATACTACTACTACTTAAATCAATTTGCCTTTATTTCAAAGGACCCTGGCTGTATGTTTAATGATTAGTGGTTCCTGAACCTTCATATTCGGTGTCTATGACAAATACAGCACATTGCGTCTATAAGGTAGTGACTAACTTGCTTTAAGTCTTGACTGACTAGACAGCATATTGTTCTTTAGACTAAGATTGTGACAGTGACAAAACCAACATGAGTTGCAAATTGTAAATTCTACATTCCACAGAAAAATGCAAACATCCCAACTATGTATGAAATTATTTTTCTGAACAGACGGACTCCTTTAAAATCCAATCAAAATGTAACTTGACTAATTTGGAAGGGTTATGTGCTGGTTACTAGAGAAATGCAAGATGACAAATAATTTCATACTAGGTGCTCTTATCCCCTAATCCTATGGGTCATAGCATTTCCATTTCCATGTTTTCCCATATTCCATGCTGTCAACTGTCCTCCTGTCTGTACACAACACATCTGCCCATCCTATAGGGGATCACTCCTCTGTTGCCCACCCATAGTTTTTCCCATTTTTTCCCCCTCTTAAGTGTTTTCTTTCCTCCTTTTTAACTCAGTCGATGTGAAGGCCTAATGGCAGAGGATGTTGTAATGGCCTCTTTGTTACTAAGCCCTTGTTTGTTTGAACAATATCAGCATTGCACTGCTGTGATTTCCTGTTGTTGACTTGTTATTTTGTTTGATGCAGGTCAAAGAACTTGTGCATGTCTGACATGCTGTTTAGTTGGGCGATCCCTCTCTTGATCCTTCTCTTTCTCTCATGAACCAGGATGTGTTATCCCCCTCCACTTTGCAACTGCCATGAGGACTCTGACGTGAGGTGCAGGATCAAAGGAGTTTTCAAAAAAATCCTATGTTCTGAAGTGAACTCTCTTTACGGAGGGATGAAACTTGTCTTACTTCTCTCACATGCCAGCAACTCCACCTGCCTCTGTTATAGATTCTTGGGTCTCCGCTTGTTCACCTAAGCTGCTTTAAGACTTGGGTGTCTTCTCATGCCCACCTGGCCATGACCCATATCACATACAGTATGGAATGAAGTTGATGTGCATAACTCTCTTGTTAATTTCTCAAATTTAGTGAGAACAATGCAACAGATACAGTTCATAATACAAGTGCCCTGATGTAAAAACATATTCACTGCATCTAAAAGTAAGAAAAAAAAAATCATCTGCTGCAACATTGTCTTAGTTATATCTACTATTGACTAGTGGAGGAAAATGATTGCTTACAATTTACCCATTCCCCCAAGTCGAAGCTTTGGCAACTAATCTCTGTCTTAACTGAGTTAGTGCAAATCCGCTTTCAATGAGATTATTCTGGCATTTTGTGTCTAAACCTAATTAGCTGATAGTTTTAATCACCGTTCGAAACAAGTGTATTGCTGCCGTGTATCACAGTGAAACGTCACATAACCGCTGTAATTTGACTGTGATCTAATCCTATCAGAGGTAGTGTGCAAGTATAAAAGCTAATAGCCCGATATGTTGCACCACTCACCCAAAGAGGTTGCACATGTCAAGAAAGGCCGACAGGTGAGGGCCTGCTTTTAAGATCAGGATGGCAGAAGAATGGGGAAAACAAGCATTTGCTGCAAGGCGATACCGTGACGATACAACAAGGGGATCTGCCTTTGTTTACACAAACAGCAACCACACCAGAGGTACAGTATGATAATTTTATATTCTGAATAAAGTGAAGCTCTGGAACAGAATATTAATACTTACAACCAGGAATACCAATAATGAGGATAGTAACACACACGAGAAAAAAAAACTGTACATCTTTAAACTGGTGTCTTTTTAAATATGCAAACTGTTAACTGTATTTGGATGCACCAATAGCCTACTTATGATTGCAACATAAAAAATAAAAAAATTAGAGCCAGATTCAAATGTAATGATTTACTGGTGCATGTTGTTGACTTTAAAGGCACTTCAAAAAAAAAAAAAATCTAATTAGTATTAAATCTGTGAGCTTAAAACACATATGTTTTTGAATTATTTAAAATCGTATAAATACTATTTTTGCAGGAACACTATAGTTTATTTTATTGAACCTCCTAAAGTTGATATTTTAATCTGTCAAAACAAGCAAGAATCAACACATTAGTGATGTGTCCCATAGCTATACAATAATTCACAGTCTCGGGCAAACATGACTCATTGTACATCTCTGTTAGCATATTTAGGCTATTTGCATCAAATGTGCCGTGGCAAATCACATCAGATTCTAAATTGTGGTCATTCTGAAATTGCATTTTTCTTCACAGATCCCTTTGAGGGTCCCAACTACCATATTGCTCCTCGATGGGTTTACAACGTTGCCACATGTTGGATGTTTTTTGTGGTTGTCGCATCTGTCTTCACCAACGGTCTTGTCTTGGTGGCCACAGCTAAGTTCAAGAAACTTCGTCACCCGCTGAACTGGATTTTGGTCAATCTAGCCATTGCTGATCTCGGAGAGACAGTTTTTGCTAGCACCATCAGTGTATGCAACCAGTTTTTTGGTTACTTCATTCTGGGACACCCAATGTGCGTCTTTGAGGGCTATACCGTCTCAGTTTGTGGTAAGCAGTCCGATATTTTTTTCTCTCTGATGGAAGCGTGTTTTGAAATAGAAGATTTTTGGTCATATTTTAAATATCTTCTCTGAATGTCCCACTTCAAACAGGAATCGCTGCTCTCTGGTCCCTGACAATCATCTCCTGGGAAAGATGGGTAGTTGTATGCAAACCTTTTGGAAACGTCAAGTTTGATGAGAAATGGGCCATGGGTGGAATTTTGTTCTCCTGGGTCTGGGCAGCGGTGTGGTGTGCTCCCCCCATGTTTGGCTGGAGCAGGTACAGTAGCCTCTCTTTGTTTTTGTTTTATTGGTTTTTAACTGAGTGATAGATCGAACAGAGAAAACATTACAAAGTAAACCTTTTCTTGCACCAGGTACTGGCCCCATGGACTGAAGACGTCATGTGGACCTGATGTATTCAGTGGAAGTGACGACCCAGGGGTGCAGTCCTACATGATTGTTCTTATGATCACATGTTGTTTACTTCCCCTGGCTATTATCATCTTGTGCTACATAGCCGTCTGGTGGGCTATCCATACTGTAAGTTATACCTGCAGTTTGATACTTCAGCACGAAGCAGGCCTATAGGCTAGTTCACAGCCTGGCCCACTCTCATGCTACGTTTATTTGTTGTTCACAGGTAGCCTTGCAGCAGAAGGAATCAGAGTCAACCCAGAAAGCTGAGAAAGACGTGTCCAGAATGGTGGTCGTCATGATCATGGCGTTTTGTTTGTGCTGGGGACCTTACACCGTTTTTGCCTGTTTTGCCGCGGCTAACCCTGGATACGCCTTCCATCCTCTGGCCGCTGCCATGCCTGCATACTTTGCCAAGAGCGCCACCATTTACAACCCAATCATCTATGTCTTCATGAACCGACAGGTAGGCGAACAGTCACAAAGAAACCACAATGACTGACTGTCTATGACCAAAACAAATGTGTTTGACATTTTAACATATTGTATTTATTCTCTCCCCATCAGTTCCGCACCTGCATCATGCAACTCTTTGGTAAACAGGTGGATGAGGGCTCTGAAGTATCCACATCAAAGACAGAGGTCTCCTCTGTGGCTCCTGCATAAACCTGCATTATGTATTTTGAGAAAAAACTGAACAGCATTGTCATTTGTACAGTAAATGTTTATTCTTTCATTTATCCATTTCTTTTTTTATAGTAAATATAGTTGGCAAATGGAAAAAACAAAAAAACAATACATAAAATATGTATGAACTAATGAATATGACTGTTTTTTCTGAACATAAAGAATATCAAGTGCATTGAAAGTTTCTATTTGGTGATTCTTACTACAATCATGGACATTTTCCTCATCATAGTGGTTAGTGAGCAACCTTACAGCCATTTTAGTGTCTTTAAAACAGTTAAAACAGCCTAATAGTTATGGGACAGTATGAGATTGCACATCTTGGTATAAGTTCTCTGGTGGAACAAAGGAAATTCAAAGGATTTAACAGTCAGTGTAGTCAGGGAGACATTATTTTATCATAGTTTTAGGCAATGTGCAGGTCCCAGATTCAATCCAGGTACAAGGATCATAGATTTACTGATATAGCTGTTAGGAGTTCAGACAAGTTTTTGGCTGAAGAAAGCAAAAAAACATACACAAGACTTTAGGTAGCCATGCATAATAATGATTTCATTAGGGATGTGCCTGTGATTTCCCTCACACACTAACATTAACCATAACAGTATGCACATTCAAACCTGATTTGTGATCATAGATCGGTTCTTGATACAACAGCTGCACAATAGCTGAACCAGCTGTAGAAAACATTTTCATGCTGGTTTTGCTGCCGCCCTCTAAGCTTGTATTTGCACACAATGGAGGGAAATATAGGCCTAACTTGTTTAATGGCTTGACTGGAAAAGGAAGAGATCATCTGTTTGTTCAATTTGATTCCTTCACATGACATCTGACGCTGCTCATCACTGGTGAAGAAGGGAAGCTGCTCCATAATTTTTTTTGTTCAATATTAATATTATAGTGGATAATAATCTAATACTAATTTTTACTCTTATTTTGGTGGTGTTAAAGGCTAATTATGACCCCTTTGGCTTTCCATTAGCCTGCTATGGGGGGAAAAAAAAGCCTGCTATGGGAACACAGCGGAAGTCTGTGCGCTTTTATTTTGAAAGCTGGCCGGATGTTATGGATGACGTCGCTGCGCGCGCATGTCCACCCAGCTGCCACACACGTGAAATCGGAGAGGAGCAGACATGTCCAAAGCAAGTATGTATTTATATCGGTTATGACTAAATGTGTGTTTATTCTGTGATTAACTACGGCTTCATCTGAACGGATTCTGTATTTTGTTGTGTTTCACAGAACAGAAACGAGCCAAACGTCTCGGCTTCCTGGGAAAGTTCAAGGTAAGCTAATGTTCACTGTGGTGGCTAACTTTACTGCTGCGGCTACGAGCCAACATCTTGGCCCCAAGTCCGGCGTGTTGTTCGGCGTTTCACAGAATTACAGCAAGTTTTCAGTGTGTAATAGTTGAATTATAGCTCAGCCTTTACTCCCGACAAGTGTCACGTTATGTCAGGCAACATACACTGGACTTACACTCTCCACTAACAGGATGCAGCAGTAGCATTGACATGTAGGGTTGTATCTTTTTAAAAAATCCGTATAAATGACAGTAACAGCTATAACAACATGCATAATTACCTCAATAAGATTAACTTTAAGTCCAAAAAGTACATAGGCTACTAACATTAATACGTAAGAAATCCAAAACACAGCAAAACATAGCTTAAAGAAAGAAAGAAAGAGAGAAACAATTGTATCTTTAAAAAAAACATCAAAGTGAAAAGACAGTATAAATGACAAATCTAAACTGAGATGATTTGGAACAGCTATAACAACATTTCAGTGCATAAAACCATTTCTACAAACAAAGATCAATACAAATCATATATTTATTTACTCTGGGAGAGTCCAGCCCATGTTTACATTTGGCATTAAAGTATGTCAGTATCGCTGCACATCTTTATGAACAATTTAACAGTAGGCGGCACGAAATCTGCTCGAGACACAACTAACTATGCACTGACTGTACTATTAATTTCTTCTCAAGTCAGAAGACATTTTCAATGTTGTGGATGATATTTCTGTTTTTCTTTTCTGTAAAGTTAACATTTAACTTCTCAGGTTACTTTATGCACTTTTGCATTTAAAATACAAAAAAAATAAAACAACATGTGATGTTTTTGCCCACAGACTAAAGATGGACAAAAGCCTAATGCTGCCGGACGGACAAAGACTACAGAGCAGTCGACTGCGCAGCAGGTCAAAGACAGAAAACCAGAGGAAATCAGAAAGCAGAGGGTGAGTGGGTGAACATCAAGCCTGTACTCACATTTAGAGTTGACGCTGTTGATATTTAGATGGTTAACCAACCAATTTCTCTTTCAATTAGCTCCTAGAGCTCCAAGAAAAGCAGAAACAATCCAGAGAACGAGAGCTCATGAAGCGGAGGAATTTGCAAAGCTTTCAAAATGACATCCTACAGCGACAGAGGGAGTTTGAACAGAGGGTAAATGTCAGCCTGCTCACTGCAAATGGACACAGTTTGATTTGCTGCAGTTTGCTGTTGTACTGATTTGCATTTTCCTTTTTTTGTGTTCACAGGAGGTGGACATGCAGAACTTGGAGAAGCATGTTAATTTTGAAAATGAGAATTCAAGAAAGGCGTATTACAGAGAATTTAAAAAAGTATGCACACTATCCATGAATGACATGAACTGGACCATACGTGATGAATATTACAATTCTATGGGCAGATGCGTATATACATATCACATAAATGGTCTGTGTTTATTTATTTTAAAGGTAGTAGAGGCTGCAGATGTGATCTTGGAAGTTTTGGATGCACGTGACCCGCTTGGCTGCAGATGTCCTCAGGTGGAGCAGGCTGTCATTCAAAGTGGAACAAACAAGAAAATTGTTTTGGTGCTTAATAAAATTGGTAAGTTACTGTCAAAACTTCTGTGCTTTTGGCTGGACAGCAAAGTAGATTTTTTATTTATTGTGTCAAATATTAGATGCATGATTTACGTATGTGTTTTTGTTGTTGTTATTGTAGATCTGGTGTCAAAGGAAATAGTGGAAAAGTGGATAAAGTACCTCCGTAATGAGTTTCCCACTGTGGCTTTCAAAGCATCTACCCAGCAACAGGCCAAGAACTTGGTATGCAGTTAAATGTTTGTGTGATGTAAAAATACTCAAATTCTTAAAGTATAGAACAACATAATTTCACATTAACTCTTAACCCTTTGTCTCCTGATATTTACAGAAACGCAGTAATGTTCCAGTGACACAAGCCCCCACAGAGCTCCTCAACAGCAGTGCGTGTGTTGGCGCAGACTGTTTAATGAAGCTTCTTGGTAACTACTGCCGCAACCTGGACATAAAGACAGCCATCACGGTTGGTGTTGTAGGTAAGTCCCACATCAAGTAAATACACCAGGTTTTTCTTCTTCTTCTTCGAACATGAAGCTGTTGTGAAGTCTGGGGACTTTCAGAAACAATGACACAGATCACAGATGCCCAGAGCCTCCCTCCCTCACTGGGCCTCGTCAGCCTCGACCGCCAGAAGTGAAAGAAGGACGGATAATGAAAGAAAAATGTTGATAACTTGTGTTTGCTGCAGGTGTTGTCCAGTTCAATTCTGCATTTTAATGCTGTGGCTGCTTTTGCTATTCCTTCACCGTAGTATTTCCTGCAACTAATCGACTCTAGACAATCTGACTGAAGCCTGGTACACACATAAAGATTTTCTAAATCTCAACAGATTTTGTACCTGTGAGAAATATTGAACAAGTTGAACAGTTACGATTGTCATTGTCCAAGCAGATTGTCGGGAAAATTTGACAAAATCAGCCTCATTATCTTCATGTGTGTACCAGGCTTAAACACAACTCTGGATTTGGATATTCAATACTTCAATACTTTATTTCAGACACAGCGGCGGTCCATAGAACAGTAAAAAAAAAAGCACATATACACAAAACAGACAAAGACAGATAGTTTCTGTTTTAGATAAGGAATAGAAAATGTTTTATTAATCTCTAGAAGGGAAATTCAGATTGCCCAGCATCTTACATAACCTAAAATAATATGATATGAAAAGTAAAAACATGTATAGCCTAACAAATGTTTTGATGTGCTGTTTTAAAATGAACATCTTGTAGTGTGGATGTAGCCTGAGGTGAGATCCATTCTTGTGCCATTCCTGTGTTGCAGGTTTTCCTAATGTGGGAAAGAGCAGTTTGATCAACAGTCTGAAAAGGGCAAGAGCGTGCAGCGTCGGAGCCACTCCTGGAGTCACCAAGTGAGTTTACAGTCAGACGTCAACCCTGCAACGTCTCATTAAGCACTCGGCTGATATTCATACCTGTCTGATGGCTTTCAGGTGCCTCCAAGAGGTGCATCTGGACAAACACATCAAGCTGCTCGATTGCCCTGGCATCGTCATGGCAACTTCGACAACCGACGCAGCGATGATTCTCCGTAACTGTGTGAAGATCGAACAGCTGGTGGATCCTCTTCCACCCGTCGAAGCCATTCTGCGACGCTGCAACAAGGCGCAGGTCTGTAGCCACCTGTCACGTTTTCAGATGTTGCTTGATTGTGTATTTTGCACACTGTAATAATGTTAGTGTTTCTGTCGGGTGCACAGATCATGGAGCACTATGGAGTACAAGACTTTCACACGGGGCTGGAGTTCCTGGCGTTACTTGCCCGACGGCAAGGCAAACTGAGGAAGGGAGGGCTGCCGGACACTGATAAAGCAGCAAAGGGTGTATTAATGGACTGGACTGGGTGAGTAAAAATCAATTTTTGGACAAAAATAGATATTTAGTCATTGTTCTTCATGTCATGGTGTTAATGTCAGCATGTAATTTCTTTCTCAGGGGAAGGATCAGCTACTTCACACACCCTCCAGAGACACACACACTGCCAACACACGTCAGTGCTGAGATTGTTACAGAGATGGGGAAAGCTTTTGACTGGGATGAGCTTGAAAAGGGGAATCAGGAGGTTCTCGCTGGTGAGTGAGATTTTGTACCTTGTTTACCAAAAGAAAAAAAATTAATTATTCAAAATTCATCCATACTGTAACCCCCAAAAAACGGTAGTTGCTGCAGAGTTTGATTTGATTTTTTCCCCCCATGCTTCAGAGTCATCTTGTCCTGACGTCCAAATGGGATTCTGCATGGAAACCACTGGAATGACGCAAGGTAGCCAAGGTGAACCTCTGTCTAACCTGGAAATGGAAAATCCAGATTTTAAAGATGAAGCTGAATCCATGGAGGATGACCAGGACACAGAGGTGAGCAGCGATGGAGCCTTTACTGCCTCAGTGTTCATTGTAGAACTTATTTATTTACTTAAAATGCAGGTCATCCACCTAACTTTTTTAATCTCTCATATTCTCCCTCAATATAGTTTGGACCCATGACAGTGGAGATAAAAGCTCAGAAATCAAAGACTGATGCATCTGCGAATGAAGCTGCATCCAAGGCTCCAGGTCTGAAGGATATCTTGAATGTGGATCCTCTACAACAGGGCCAAGCACTCCTGGCTGCCAGCAAGAAGAGGAAGAAGCAACAGAAAAGAGCTGGTTTGTATAAATATCAGGCCCAGTCTAGGGTTAAATATTGTTTCATCCAATCTGTGATTTCATTTTTTTTTTCATTGTCATATAAAAGACAATTCAAGACTTGGTGGTTTCATCAGGTGTGGTTTTAATCTTGTCTTTATATGACACTGATTGTATCTTGTACTACAATTTTTTTTCTCTCTCTCTTCTCCGTAGACAAAATTGCCACGAAACTCTCAGACACCTTAACAGCTGCGATGGACTTCTCATTTGCAGACAGCTGATTTATATAAGATTGCAATAAAATATTTGAAAAAAATCATTTTGTTTTGTCTTGTATTTGTTTTAACTACACTAATTGCTTTTACATAAATGAGGTTTTGGTTTTGGAGACACGATCCTTATTCTTTTGGTTAATGCAGAGGCCTTCAACGTGGGGTCCGTGAACCCTTGACAGTCCTGCGCAGAGGTTGTAAAATGTTGTGTTCTGCTTTTCCACATTTATGTTTAGAATAAAAATGTCAATTTGAACAGCTTGTCTGCATGATTATCATGCAATTGATGATATTGGCATTAGTATCAGTTACAAGGTCTGTTTATAAATGGAAGTGGCACAGCCGCCCTACTTACTGTACCTGTACATGTTTAGATATGATCTTGTGTATTATTTAAATAGCTTTAATATTGAATGCACAATAAAAAGGTATGTTTATGGCACTAGTCCCAGTTTAATACAAAACAAAATATTATACAATGGGACAGGGTCCCTGCTTTATCTCTCCATAAGTTTGGGGGTCCTTGGCCTGAGAAACGTTGAAAACCCTGGTTTAAGGAATATCTTTCATCATCTACTGATCCTTACAAAAGATGACTATTTATTTATTTGCATAGTTTACAACAGCAGCAAGCGCTTCCTACCTTCATAAACAATGTTTGAGTTGTGCTTTAGCTTGAGATCAGTTGCTGAACCTTGAAGTATTTTCTTATATAATCCGAGCGCCAGTGGTTTTCCTGGACTATGTGCCTCAGGTGACACCGCTGTCAAAGTTGTCACCTCACAGCTGGAAACAACAAGTTCCGGGTAACACGCGGCGCATGGTGACGTCAGCTCGTCGGCTCGAGGAGGTAAACAACGTTGATCAGAGCTATCGACTATCGACTGTCGGAAGAGCTTGTATTCACCGAACAGACATAAAGAAATGGCAAAGAAAGCGGAGGAGTTCGGGGATTTATGGCTGTGACCACGTCAAAGTAACCTAACAATACAGTACGTGTTTATCCAAACTGACTTATTTACTTACTTTACGTACTTAAAATGTTTAGCTAGGTAGCATTAGCTTGCTACTTAGCTTAGCCTCAACTTCCCATTTTTAACTTTGCCGTGCCCATGTTGTTAGACGTCGATGAAACACCGCTGTGTGCCACAATTTATCGACAGTGGTTGCTGGGTTGTAGCCGTAAAGTCGCTGTGACCTGAGTATTTTGTGTGTTAAAAGTAGTTTTTTTGCGGTGTGGGCCCGTTAGCAGCACCGAGCTGTCAACTGAACTCCGCTAACTCATGGCGTTAGAGCAGAGCTTTGCCAAAAATAGATATTACGAAAACGGCTAAAAGCAGGCTGGTTAAGCAGTTAATGAACCTGTCTAAGTGGCTTTTTACAGCACCCAAACATTAACGTGACCTGCTGTCGCCACAGTTTGTTTGACTGAACCGTTCGCGGTAGAGACAACACGATTTAAACATGACCCACACATGGGATTAAGAAGAGGCAACACTGACAGCCACTCTAAAGACTGTCATCACAACCACAAGCTTTTATTATGTGACTGTCAGTATTTCACTATCAGTGGATAGAGCATTAACTCGTTTTACTTCGAGAGTGTACGTAACTAGAGGACAAGGTGTACAAAGTCTAAAATCGGCATGTGCAGACACTACTGGACGTCCAATATTGTGCAAGAGCCAGCGAGGAAAAGCGTAATGACTAAAGTGTGCACACCTGGAGGATGGCAAGGCACTGAGAGATTATAGACCAATATGTGAGGTGCAGTGGATGATTGAGAGTTGTGGGTTAAAGAGAGGGTTCAATATGCCCATACCGTCTGTAAGAGGAAGATCTCAGGTCAGAGGATGGAAGAAATGGTACCAGGTGTAACTTCAATATGTCTAATCAAAACTGAATTTTCCAAACTGAATTTTCCACACTACTTAGACACTAGTCGTGAGCCTTAAAGTATAATTTTTATGTCATGATGTGTTGTTGCGGGGGCTTGTGACCTCACGTGCATCCTCCATGAAGTCATGTTAATAAATTCATGCTTAGAAATATGAGTTTTGGTGTTGGCCCAGGTGTGATCAGCTTTATTTTATTTTGTATGACATTATGTCTCAACCATAGGTGATGAAGCTCCAGTGGAAGTAGGCAGTAGCTGATTGATTGGGTTGAGCAAGACCCCTTGATTGTGATGAAGGCACAAAAAAGAGAAATAATCATATATCTGTGGTTGGGTTCAGTCACTGTCACATGAAAATATATCGATCAGCAATTTTTGCAGCTGCAACAGGATGTAAGTCTGTCAGTTTTTCTTCTCAGTGCTTATCTGTCATAATGCATTGACAGTGGACTACAGGTGAACATAAGATATTTAACAACTCACTTGGTCATCTGTGTCTGGGTGGCTGGACATTGTGGCACTTTTGTGTAATAGAGAGAGAGCAGCGTTCATGGGGGGGCAAGATGAGCCATCTGTCTTCCTGTACTGGTCTAGGACCAGTTATTGTTGGTGACACTACACCCCAAAAAGGATGCTTCATGCTTGACCAATTTGCTTAATGATCAGTCGAGGAAAACTAATTTTGAAAATGTTGGTCTGCGGTGTGTGTAGAGTTCAGTTCTTTGCGAGGGTGGAATCACTTGGCATTCGTAATCCTGGAAGTGAGTTGGCAGTTTTGAGAAAATCCATTGAAATAATAAGGATAGTCATAATTTAGCTACACTACACTTTGTGAAATTGTCTTGTTACTTATCTATAATGCTCCTTTGTTCTGTTGTTGTTTTCCAGCTCCATCCCTAGATCTGGATATATCTCCTCAGCCATGTCGTCACGTGTGTTGCTACGGCAGCAGCTGATGCGAGAGCAAGCCCAGGAGCAGGAGAGACGGGAGGCCCAGCAGCAGGCCTCTGTCTCTCAGCTCCGGGCCTCTGACTCCACTCCAGCTATCTCCGTCACTCTTCCCCCAAATGCTGCCCGTCCTCCTTCAGCACAGGTGCCTGTAGAGGTGCTGAAAGTAAGAGCTTCCTGTTTGTCACTTCTTGTTTTGGTGAGGTTTGATTATGTCATAACATTAGTCTATAATGGCTGTTGATATGATCATCAGGTGCAGACCCACTTGGAGAACCCCACCAAGTACCACATCCAGCAGGCACAGAGGCAGCAGGTGAAGCAGTACCTCTCCACCACTCTGGGCAACAAGGCGGTTACTCAGACCCTGGGCGTGTCCCCGGTGCCGCAGTCCAGCTCTGCCCCTGAAGTTGCTCTTACTGCCAGCAGTGCCCCCAACAGTCCTATGGCCCTGCTTAACATTGGATCTAACAAGGAGGAAGTAAGAGAAATCCCTCTGTATTATCAGTAATTTAAGGTCATGTCTGTGGGTTTGGTTTGCTGCTGCAGAAGATTACACAACTATATCGAAAGTTGCCTTTCTGCAAATTTGCAGGGTTTTTTCTTTTTTTTTGAGAAGCTAAATGTCTAACCTTCTGCTCACTTCTTGCTTAATTATTTTTTTGTTTGGTTTGCAGTGGTGTGCCTAAAGGCCCCACTGTAATGATGCATACCTTTTTCTTTTTTATCATACCCTTGTTGACCTGTTGTCACAATAAGATGTTAAATACTGCACCCACTGTTCAACCATCCCAGCACTGCTCCTGCATGCTTTTCTGCCTTTTGAAATCACGCCTCCTTGGAACAGTTTCTAAGGTTTAAATATTGAATGTTGGCCTTCCTTTAAGACTATTTAATGTTACAAAGCACAATATATACACATGTCATATTGATTACTTATAGACATTTACCACTGTTGCTCTGCTTGATCTATTCTAGATTGATGATGTGATCGACGACATCATTAGTCTTGAATCCAGTTTTAATGACGACATCATTACGTTGATTGACTCAGGTCTTCAGCTGCCCAGCACGGTATGGAGAACAATTTATTGATTTGAATGTTGAATACTTCCTCTGTATTGCATAGGTTCCTCTGTTATTATACAATGACAGAATACAACTGGATACCAGGCAGGTCTGTCACACATCTTTTTATTTCTGAAGTGTGTGTGTGTGTGTTTTATTTTCTTCTTCTTCTTTTTTCTGTGAATTGATGTCACTTTTATGTGTGGAATTCTGAAGTCATGGGAGTAAATATACACTTTTGACACTTGGCTACTATTCGTCACAGAAGTGCTGCCTGGGTGGAGTAAAGCTAGAGGATACAAGACAGGGAGAAGAGAGACAAAGTAGTTTGTGCTCAAAAAAGTGTTTTATGTAGCTGCCAGGTTAACTACAATTTTGTCAGAGAGGAGAGGGTTTCCCAAACATTTTTGCTGGGAAACAAAAAATGAGGATTATGGTGATGCTATTGGAGGAGAAGAAAAAGAAGCACAGTGAGGTAAATCTTTTGGGATATTTGACATAGCAACATGCATTGATGTTTATCTGTAATAGACAAGCTGTTTACATAAATGGTTAGATTTTGTGCTTTATTCCTTAAATATAATTGTAATGGCGGTCTCTTCTGTGTGGCACGGTTGCATTGTGCAATATGAAGTGGCAACAGAAAACAGTGTTAAATCTGTTTGGAACTGGTGGAACGGGTTGCTCTGAGGATCTTAAACAGGAATAGGGAAGACTTCCTTTTTGAATATTTGCTTCTAGGTTCTAAATCAAAATTGAGGAAATATATTTGACACGAGTTCTATTTCTGTAGCTCCCAGGAAACCTGTTGGATGTATATCACAGCCCTGGAATGGCAGCGCCCACCCTCACGGTCAGCAACTCCTGCCCCGCTGATCTCCCAAAAATTAAAAGGGAAATTACTGGTACAGTAACATGCTAGTACAAACATATCTCTTCTTTTTTTTTTTTTTAAGGTGCAATAAACCTTGTGATTGACAACATTTCATGGTATGAAAAACAGTGACTTTGTCTTTCAGATGCAGACGCCAAAGCCATGTTGAAAGAGAGGCAGAAGAAAGACAACCATAACCTCAGTAAATGAAACTTTATTTATCTCTGAGCACTTGCATTTCCTTGTTTAATCTGAATGAAGTAACGGCACAAATATAGTGAGATTCTAAATGATGCTCATAAGTTCTGATTAAGTTCATGTATTTTTTTTGCCTGTTTTAACTCCATGCACGTTTACCAAATAACATCTGATGACAGCTGATTGTTGACCTAACTTACAGTATGTGTTTTTGTTGTCCCTCTCCCCGTGCTCCTTCTTGCGTGCATACAGTTGAGAGGAGGCGAAGATTCAACATCAATGATCGCATTAAGGAGTTGGGTACTCTTATACCCAAGTCAAGTGACCCGTAAGTGATTTCTGCTTTTTAAGATGTTCACTACAGATTCAGTCACAGGTATACTGTTTTAATTTGTGCAGCGGTTGTGTGGTAAGAAAACATGTACGTATAATTTTTTTCTGCTTTTTTTTTCTCTGTGTCTCCATCTTTAAATGTGTCTACGACATTTACTGGTATGACAATGGGCACAGTGAGATGCGTTGGAACAAAGGCACCATCCTGAAAGCTTCAGTAGATTACATCAGGAAGCTTCAGAAGGAGCAGCAGAGAGCCAAGGACATTGAGATGCGACAGAAGAAACTAGAGCAAGCAAACCACAGTCTGATGTTACGCATTCAGGTCAGTACTTGTTGGTCACATGTGCATATATTAGTGCATAAGGCAGCTATGCATTGCTTGACTAGGAGTCACAGTTTTGGTTTCACACGTCACAGTCACTCAAGAGCTTTTAGATGAATGTTTTGTTGAGTGGGTGAATTTAAATGCAAGGATGCACCTGTGCACCGGAGGAACAGGTGTGACTCATTTCTACATGCAAGAGAGACACTAAAGCAAATATGTGGTAGGAATCTGCATCCTGCTGTGCACTCTGCTGTAAAGATTTGTTTTACTGAGTCAATATAGCTTAAGTTGGTATGTAACCAAACCTGCCTGTGTGCAGACTACACGTCCTGATTCTGAAATATTTATCAGTTAATGCTTTTAGGACATTTTGTACTTGATTGATAGCTATGGCTGCACATGAGTTTGTTTTATCTGCTGGTGTTTGAAGGATAAATGTACCCCAAAGACAAATTCCTAGTATCAACTTATTGACATGGCAATACACTTCCTGAATTGAATTGACCATGTCTTATTATCAAATGAGTCATGATATCCCAAATATGGACAGTTTGTCAGAGTTATGTATAATAATGTGACAAAAGCTACATTTGTTTGCAAGGAAACTCCTCTTTATTCTGCAAATGTTAACTTCATTCACTCGTCATGGCATTATGGGCCAAAGGCTGTAAAGATCTCCAATATGCTTTGTGATTTAATTTATTTTATTTAGAAAGCATAGCCAACAGTCTTTCAAGTAAATGTGAAAAAAAAACACAGAAACTTGTCCTTGGTGTTTTTGTCATTCACCCAGGACTCTGTTTCTTAATGTTAATGTGCCTTTGCTGTTCTCAGGAACTGGAAATGCAGGCACGGCTCCACGGCCTCTCCAATTCCAGCAGCATCTCATCTGGTCTTGGCTCTGATCCCTCCCTGCTCCAGCAGCAGCAGGTCCCACATGGCGGCCAGTCTCTGCCTTCCGGTGCGGTGGGAGCCGCCTCTCAGAACCTCCTTGGTCTGGGAGCTGTTGGACAGCCTCTGCCGGCCTCCTTCCTGTCCCCACCCTCCTCGGACTCTCCTGCAGGAGTCACCATCAGCAGCCCTCTGGACCTTGGCAGCCTGAGCTTCGCTGAGCTTGACGACACCTCAGCTTCAGCGCTCTATCCTGACGTGGGCTTGGGAGACATTCTTATGGACGACGGGTGCACCCTGTCTCCAGAGAGGGTGGGTGACCCACTCTTCTCTCCTTTGTCACCAGGTGCCTCTAAAACCAGCAGTCGCAGGAGCAGCCTTGAAATGGACGAGGACTTGTGATGAGCCCTGTGCGGCAATCAGAGACTTTCTGTAGGGACAAGAATGTCGGGAAGTGCAGTCTATCCTTAAATAACATGAGTCTATTTATAGGACTGTAGAATTGAACTTAGAAAAGCAAAACTAGCTAACATTAAGATCAAAACTAACAAAAACGTTGCATCAGGAGAAACTAAGTTCTTCTTGAATTTTTTTGCCATACAGACCTAATTATTGTTATTCCTGTTTGGAGCAGGTCAAATGATTATGTCTGGATTTATAAATGCAATCTTATTAAAATGGAATATTGTATAATAGGGGCATGGACTTAGCATTAAGAAATAATACATTATTAAGTAGTTTTTAAGATTTTCTTCAGAGATTTAAGAGGGATGTAACGTTTGCTTGAATTTATTATGTGCTCATTTATAGGGAGGAAAGCTGTGAGGTTTCTTTTTCATGACAACAATGGCAGAACAAACTTATTAAGAGATGCCACCATGCATTATGTTCTTTTAATTTCCTTTTTTTCGTTTGTTTTTTCAACTGACTGGAATCAGGGTTTGTTAATAGCATTCACATGCTCATCTGTGTTGGGTTGTTTCACCAGCAGCTACAGAAGGGATCTTTGTAAAGTGAATTGGCACATTGTGAAATATTTACTGCATATTGTATATAAGAATATTTTATTTTGAGCAATTTTATTGCACCTTATTTTATGGCGGTCTATGCATTTTATGAGAGCTTTTGTCTGTTTTTATTACTTTTACACACAGTGGACAGCTAATGCCCAGGTTGCATGTATTTGTAATAAACCTTGAGAGCAGTGGAAAATCACTTGCTGCTGCAGCTAGTTAGCCAAAGCAGGACTTCTTCCAGAGTAGCTACAAATTACAAATCAGCGTTTTATTTTTGAATATATTCACTCAGTCAATGGAAATGCAAGAGAGTGTGAAGAAACAATTTTATCCTTTTACAATAGTACTGTAGTTCATTACATACTTTTTTGATACCTGAATAATAGTTTGATAGTTTCTTCTGACTAATATCTGTGTTGTCAGTAACAATTTGTCTCCATTAACCATGGTGATCACTGAGTGATTTTACCAGTTAGCATGTTGAACCAAGACTGTTGCTTTTTTTTTTTTTTTTTAAAGACATATGGATATATCTATTAATGCTTTATTGCTCTCGGTAGTATAAATACGGAGGGCTTTGACCTTCTATTACACCAACCACTAGTCTCACCTCTGTGTTAATAAGGTATAACTGTTTGTTGTGTGAAACCTGAAATGCAATTATTACTCTCTAAACAAACTTTAGAAAGCTGCTTAATGCAACTTTATGTACAGTGAATGAACATGTTTGAGAAAGTACCTTCATATGTATAGTAGTTTTTTTTGTTTTGTTTTTGTTTTTTGGTAACACAGATATACTGTATTTTTTCTCTCCAACATGACCTCCAATTTAACGATACACTTAAATTTTGAACTATTCTTTCAGCAATTTTAACAAAGACTATCCAAAAAATAATGTACTTAAGATCATAGCACTGAGTGATATTAATTGATGGGTTCGTAAATTTTTAAGGTGCCCTCTCCTTTTTATTGACAACTGAGGTTCATATGATCAGCTTTTCCCCCCTCAGCCGAATTTACTTGCCACAGTATTAATCACAGTTGTCTTACCCTGACATAATGGAGTGCTAACATGGACTGGTAACCATACACGTAACGTTTGTGTGTTGTCCCCGCAAGTTGGCTTTCAGAAGATTTTAACAAATAAATGATTCCCATTGGATTATGTCCATATGTGGTTATTTGCAAGGGAATTGTATCAGTGTTAGAGCATTTGAGAGATTTTCATAGCAAGGTCCAGGCACTCTGCCGTCCTGATATCACAGATGAGACAGTCACACAGGCACCTGGGAACACAGGGACAGCCACAGAGGCCGGTGAGATACAGGAGAGGCTGCGGGAAGCTGGGCTCGCAGCCACACAGGAGCAGAGTCACCCATTGCACTTTCCCATGGTGTCCAAGAGAGGCTCTAGTGGATGGCAGGAGAGGCAGACCAAAAGAGACAGAATAAGTAGAAATGAGACAAGGAGAAACAAAGAACAAAGCTGTGAAGAAAAACGTACTCAGGCATTTTTAAGCATTATCACCCTCGTTTTCCAACACCAGTGGTTTTGTAGGGTGGAGGCAAGGCACTTTGTGTACACAGCTTGTGCCACACATGGGTACTGCCCTGATCACATTACTTTTTGGTTTCTTTTGCAGGTTGGATTCAGCAGGAACATCTGCACAAGACATGAACGAATCAGTACAAAATGTTCTTTGCTTCATATAACTGAGTACATTTCTGGAGGTGTATGTGATTTCATGGACTTGTACTTCTATTTTATACCATTCTGTACTTCAGTCATACTATAATCACAATCAGAAAAGTTTTTTTTTTTGCCAAGAGAAGTAACATGGTGTCAGGTACAAGCACAAAAGGTTTTTTAAAGGAAACTTTATTTCTAAAGCACTTTTTGCAGAAGGGGTTCACACAGTGCTTCATAGTAAAATTAGAAAAGAGCAGAATAAAACAAAGGAACAGTTAGAAACAGGTACATAACAAACATAAGAACATAAAAAAGGTTGTCATAAGAATCCACTCTAACTAAACTAAAAGCCTGTCGAGTCTTCAGATCCTTTTTTGCGCATGCAGTGGCAAAGTGTTCCATAGTCTGGGAGTTACTGCTTGGAAGGCTTCATCCCCTCTGGATTTAAAGTGAGTGTGGGGGCTGATGAGCAGGCATTGATTTGAAGATCTGAGGGAATAAAATTTGAGCATCTCGGAAAATTTAAATAGGGGCTTGACCATTTAAAGCTCTGAAAGTGAGAAGTGAGTCAGAGAATCCTGAGATGAACTGGGAGCCAATGACGTTCTGCTGAATCTGGTGTGATGTGTGCACTTTTTCTGGTGTGAGTTAAAAGTCTAGCAGCAGAGTTCTGAACAGCCTGGAGGCAAAAACGTCCTTTTTGGCTCATGTAAAAAAGGCTGTTGCAGTAGTCTAAGCGGGAAGAGATAAATGCATGAATTATCATCTCAAGTTCTGGCTTTGACACTGCTGCTTTGATCTGAAGAATATATCTAAATTGAGAACCTTGGTCAATGTTCTCAATTTAGAGATGTTCCTTTAGAGTTGTTCCTCAGCTTAAAGAAGCAGTTCTCAATCAATTTGTGTGTGTGATGATCAAGATACATAGCTGAGTCAAAGACAACACCCAGATTACGAAGACTCGGCTGGATGGACAAGCCTAAGGTCGGCTACCCAAGTGATGCTTGATGATGGGGATGCAAGTTTCTGGGGTAATCATCAACGTCTCTGTCTTTTGTCTCTGTTAAGTTGGCGGAAGTTTGTAGCCTACCTAACCACTGTTTGATGCGAGTGATATAGATACAATGAAAATTAAATTGAATAAGACAAAAAATGAAATAGTGAATTAAAAATATGCTTGTGCAAAAATAATAATAGCCTGCTATAATATTTTGGGATCAAGGTTTTACACACAAAATCACTTCTGCTCACATTGATCAAGCAAACAGTATGTGTAGTAGAGTGAATTAAAATTAGCCTTACATAACATAACACTACAATAATCACACAACAAGGACTGAGGAGGTTTTTGATAAAAGACTGTCTGCTGTTTGGTCACAAGTCACAAGTGGGTCCCAAGTCCACCAGATGGCGACACAGCAGCATCCGTTACATTTCCACCAGAGAAGAAGAACGCTGACCAATCACCGACGGCCTTTTTACGAGTGGTAACGAGTTCAGCCGATTGTAGGCGATGTCATATCCGTGTTCGGTAGAAACCGTAAAGCCCGCATCTGAGCTAAACATTTCGGTGTTTTTGTCGTATTTGTTGCCTTTTTTTTCTTTTTTCTTTATTTGTTGAGCGACCAAAGACCATACGATCTCATAAAATGGTAAGTATTTAGAAAATAATTTTATTTATTTCCGTGAAATCCAATACTTGAGGAAAGTTAGCTTGTTTGACTTAGCTGACCAATAATGTTCCACGGCCCTGACTTCACATCAGAGAGGAGTGTGTTGTGATTCAACTTCAGCTGTAGCTTTTATCTGCCCCATTAATGTTGAATATTACCATATAAATTCGATTGCATATACCTTTGTTGGTTATTAAGTATAACCGCGTAAGATCGCTGACAAATCTTACCGCTTAATGCTAATTTAGTGGTTGCTAACCGACTAACTGCACAGCTAGCTGCAGCTGTAGCACGGACTGTTTACGTTAGGTTTGTGTGTAAACAAAGCAGCTGACAATATTACTTAAGGTTTATATTTTACTGTGGGTACTGATCAGCTCCTAACATTTTTCAACAGTCTCCGAATTTTAATATATTAAATTATCTATCCACACTTTACAAACTAATGACAATGCTGCTAACTTGTAACATCAGCCACTCTAACTGTACATGACGGAGCATCACGTTAGGTGACGTTAGTTATAACATTTGCGTTTATTCGCAAACGATAGGCGTGGCAGAGGCCCTTATATTTATAGAGTAATAAACATGTTTTCCCCAAAAGTAGTAGGAGCAGAAGAGTAAAGAATAGATTGGTGTGATTATAGCATTTGTGTACTGGACATTAACTTGGTGTGTGACTCACTAATGCAGGAACAATCCCCAGCAGTAGACTGTAATACAGCAGGTGCACTGCACTGTAGCTGCAGTGCAGTGAGTCCTGCTTGTGGAATTCCCTTTTATCATGTAGCTACGATTTTGTGCGAAGAAAATCAACATCAGTTGTAATGTGGTTCGTGATGCATATTTTCTTCATTTCAGGACAGTGAAATGTCTGACACAGACCCTATGCCAGGGCCTGAGACCAGCAGCATGGAGGGGGAGAATGCACCGCTTTACTGTATCTGCCGGAAACCAGACATCAACTGCTTCATGATGTATGTTGTTTCGTGACACCACTGCTGTTGTTTCAGTCAGTTTAGTACTGTGTGTAAATGAACAATGCACATACCTTATTTTATGCTTTTGCTTCTTCACCTCACAGTGGTTGTGATAACTGCAATGAGTGGTTCCATGGCCACTGCATTCACATCACTGAGAAGATGGCGAAGGCAATCCGGGAATGGTACTGCATGAGATGCAGAGGTGATGGGAAATTTTTGTTGCATCACAGCATTGAAGAATGTCATGCTCACCATGAAATTTATAAGAAGCAAGTAAAATAATAATGTTATTGTTTCTTAATTTCCCCTATTACCAGATAAAAACCCAACATTGGAAATAAAGTACAGATCCAAGAAAAGCCGAGACAAGGAATCTGAGGCTGAGAGGTCTGACAAACAGTACAGCACCCCAAGTACCCCGGACTATAAGAGTGAACGGAGGCGTGGATCAAAAGTAAGTTAAGGAAAAGAAAGGAGTTGGCAGTAAAATAAACTAAATAAAAAGAGGTTTTTAATAGTTCTTTAATTCTTTCCACAGGTAAAGCGTTCAGTCCGAATGTGTGGGGAATGTGAGCCCTGCAGACGGACTGAGGACTGTGCCCAGTGTGACTTTTGCAAGGACATGAAGAAGTTTGGAGGCCCCAACAAAATCAGACAGAAGTGCAGGTTCAGGCAATGTGAGGTTCGAGCCAGGGTAAGTAATTTAATGCATCTTGTTTTTTACATTTCCATGTGACAATGAAGCTTCATTGAATATTACCTTGTAAAGACATTTTAAAAACAGAAAGTGAAATATGACAACCAAAGCTACTTCCTGATCTCTTCATGTTGTGACTAAAATTGGACTGCCTGTTTTGTTTTTGCTCTTGCTGTACAGAAAATGCTGCGTGTGAAGGATGAAGAGTTCTCTTTGCGGGAAAGGAGGGACAATTCCTACCACAGACGGAGACGCTATTCTGACGACTACGACAGCGAGGCGGATCTGTACCAGCAGTACAAGGCTGCAGGACTCAATGATAGCATGGTAGCAGAACAACTGACATAATAGTGTTGCATATTAACCTGCCAATGTTAACAGAAGCTCTCATCAGGAACTGTGTTGAGTGACTGTTGGCTCTTCTCTCACTCAGGCATGGGCTAGTGATGACGACGAGGAGCCGCCATTTAGTCCTGTCTTGCGTAAGAAAGCAGTGAAGGTGAAACATGTCAAGAGACGAGAGAAGAAGTTTGACAAGAAAGTAAGACTTGTGTTATTATCATTTATTTAACATCTGACAGCACTTCAAATAATAATTCTATGAGGAAACATCTGCTGACATTTTGTCTGTTTTCCTAAATCCATCCAGAAGGAATCCCGTCGCCACAAACAGAAGCAGAAGCACAAAGACAAAAGCAGACACAGTGAAAAGGGAGAACTGCGCGATAACAAAGGACAGCGTCAGTGTCTGGGGCCGAGCTGTGTGGAGGCAGCAAGGCCCAACTCCAAATACTGTTCCGAGGACTGTGGCATGAAGCTGGCTGCCAAGTAAGTAACTCTCACTTCCACTTTTAATGTATTAGGGGGTTTCCATCAGGATGGATACTGTATCCTGGATATAAGATGTGAACAAACAGCTGAAATGCATTTAAACTGAAATTGTTCTAGCTGCCTGGTTTGTATACCTCTAGTGTCATTGTCAAAAACTTTTTGTTATTATCTCATAGCGTGGTGAATGTGCAGGTCACAACTTGTCCATGAGAGCGTTTTGGAGTTGTTGGATTGTGTATTTGATGAGTTTGATGACGGAAACCAAGAAATCCCATTAGCCTCTGTAGCGTAGCTCTGAGCAGCTCGCGGCTCTGCTCCGCCATTCTAAAAATAGCTTGCACCAACAATTAAAGGTAATGAACCTACTCCCAAACCTGTAGGGATTATGGCAATGGGCCAATTTGAACAAAATGTTGAACTATCCCTTTAACTATCCTATCAAATCAAGGTTATAAAAAAACAACAAAAAACAAAAGAAAATAATAATTTATCTGTGTGCTTTTTTTGACCCACAGCCGGATCTATGAGATCCTCCCCCAACGTATCCAGCAGTGGCAGCAGAGTCCCTGCATCGCTGAGGAGCACGGAAAGAAGCAGCTGGAGCGCATCCGTCGTGAGCAGCAGAACGCTCGGCTGCGCCTGACTGACATGGAGCGACGCTTCCATGAACTTGAGGGCATCATTGCCAAGGCCAAGCAGCAGGCGGTCCAGCAGGACGAAGAGGTGAGCTGGCAACAGCCTGCATAAATGTTCACTGAGTTACACAACTGCATTTTTTCATTGCCCCTGGGCCTAGTCAAAGTGAGGGCCAGCTTCAAAAACTGCAAACTCATGCATTCTTTGTTTGCAGCTGCAGGAGAAGAACACAAGTAACATTTTTTTCCTAAAATGCTTTCTGTCCTGTTTGCAGGTAAATGAAGGTGATAGTGAGGACACAGATCTGCAGATCTTCTGTGTGTCTTGTAGCCATCCCATCAATCCAAAAGTGGCACTAAGACACATGGAGAGATGTTACGCAAAGGTGATTATTAATGTTTTGCTTCTAAGTATCGGATATAAATACAATCAAAGTCATATGGGCCACTGATAACATCTCTTAACCCAATTCTTGTGTTGACAGTATGAGAGTCAGACCTCCTTTGGCTCCATGTATCCTACAAGAATAGAAGGGTAAGAAAAATAAAAAAAATACTCTCATAAGTGCACAGCGGTTTTCTCTAGTTCACTTTCTTTACTATGAATAACTCTCATCCACAGAGCAACCAGACTCTTCTGTGATGTCTACAATCCGCAAAGCAAAACGTACTGTAAGAGGCTTCAGGTCTTGTGTCCAGAACATTCCAGAGACCCAAAGGTCAGTGAACTTCATTCATAAACCTCTAGTGTCACCAAAAACTGCCAAGTTGGTGTTGGGGAGAAATTTTGAGGTGATGCTGGAGAAGAAGTACCAGAGTCCTGGATGTCTTATGCTGAAGTAATTTATTTGTCCTCGATCAAGGAGAACAATAGTTGTCAACACAACATAAGTGCGTGATGCAAAGTTCAGATTCTTATACTAGAAAGGTGGACAATGCCTGCAGGAGATGTGTAAACATCCTATTGGCTATAAAGATTCACAGCTGCTGATGGGAGAGCAACAGTGGTTTCTTCTTCACAATGTGTTATCCAGCGACAGTTATCCTCTAACTCTACAGTTGTGTCTTCTACCGCCAGAGAGTGAGATTTAAAACAGAAAGGAGGGGAGACCATGGCATTGGCATGTTGCTGGGCAAGAATTCAGGGCAGATAACTGTCTCTTGCAGTGTATCTGAGAAAGGGGCATTTAGTTATTAGCTCTCAAGTCTAAACACAGAGGGGTTGACCTTTAACCATACATAAACTACTGTATATAGATAAGTGAACTTCTTCTCCAAGAGTTGGTCCATAACTTGAAATATAGATTGTTGTAACATGTAATGTTTGAGTGGAGTTTTCCATTGTTCATGTTGTTTTTCCTGCTTGCGGTCTCTCCAGATCCCAGTGGATGAGGTGTGTGGGTGTCCTCTTGTGAAGAATGTGTTTGAGCTGACGGGAGATTACTGCAGAGTCTCCAAAAGAAAATGCAACAGGCATTACAACTGGGAAAAGCTTAGGAGAGCAGAGGTGGACTTGGAGCGAGTCAGGGTGGTAAGTCAAACTTGACAACTGGTTTGAAAGGACAGAAGTTTCTAAGTATTTCTCATTCTGTGATGCTAAATGACTTGAAACAGTAAACAGACCCCAAGCCCCCAGCGTTAACCTTTGCTTTTATTTCCCACAGTGGTACAAGTTGGACGAGCTCTTTGAACAGGAGCGCAATGTCAGGACGGCCATGACCAACAGAGCTGGTCTGCTCGCTCTGATGTTGCATCAGACTATTCAGCATGACCCCTTGACAACCGATCTCCGTAGCAACAAGGATAGGTAGTTGACTCAGTCGGCATCTGTGGATCACTGTACATAATACACAATTTGATTGTTACAGATTTAAACTTATAAAACAATAACTACCATTTGATGAAAACTGGTTTTCTAACTAGATAATTATTTTAAGATCTTTGTATGATAATTAACTAAGTGGTATATATATTTTTTGTCACCAGTGGAGGAACTACTGCTGATTGCAAACTGCTGTTTTTGGTATGAACTCCCTGAATAAACACGTTTAACTTGGTCCAGTTGATTGATGTACTTGTTTTTGCTCTATCATTTCTGTTAGCCTTTGTACAAACATTGTGTACAGGACACCTTGATTATTATGACTATTTCAGCTTGATCTGAAACTATTGTCATATCACATGGATGTTGCAGTTTAAACTTAATGATGTTATTAATATTCTGCTAATAATACATCTGAGCCCTAGTGCTGTCTGAACAATAAAGATCATATTGCACAAAAACAATACGACAACTTTAGATATACATTGAGAGATTTAAAAGGGGAAGTCGTTATCCATATCCATAAGTTCTGACATAATAAAATCTGCAACATTAATTTGCCTGGTCAAAACCCTATATGCAATTACATTTTTGACTCTGCAGAATAAAAGTTGAAAGTATCTTTAATATCAACAGTTTTGAAGACAATTCTAACTCATTCATAGATATCTACAATTAGGCTAAAGTATGACTAACCATAGTTCTAGTTTGAGAAATATACAGTTTCATTCTGACTAGTTACAATTCCCTTCCAAGACATTCTAAGTGTAGTTTTGAATATATTTAATTTGTCTTTTGCAGTCAGTCAGACTTTTTCCCCCTGAAATCCAAAATCTTGAAATTAAATAGGAAGATTTAACCTTAGTGTTAATGAAAACCATCAAGGCATTCAATTGTGTGTAGCCTACCTACAATAACTATGTGACAGGTAAGTATCCGACTGAGACTATCTGAAATAATCTGAAATAGTCATTTTTACTGGTAAAAACTAATTAAGGATATCTGTAACACATATCCAGACTGTTAAACAGTTACCACAGCATTTGCCTTATTGTTGACGGTTTTTGCTGTCATGACTTCAACGTGGGTGTGCGGCTGGCACTGGCGCGTGGCTTTAAATGGATGTTGTTGCCGCATGGAATTGTGGGACCGCATTATCTCTTCCCAAAACGATGATGGTCCAGTGTATTAATATCCTGTTTTTAGAGATATTACATAGGAAGCATTGAAACACCTTTCAGAGGTATCTAAACAATTTTACTAGCGCTTTTGTCTGCTAGTAAGACATTTCAGATCATTAGGAACCTTCGTATGATCGAAGAGGGTGAAATTGGAATGAGATGAATCCCCCCTGACGTTTTCATGGTGTATTGACTCGTCAAATATTTTATTCCCCCCCAGTGCCCAGTGTTTGAAATGAGTAACAACGAATCACATTTAGAAATCTGTAAATGAGTGTTGTTTGTAGCCTTTAATGAACATGTACTGAAACCGAAAGATAAATAAAAAACAAAACAACAACAACAACAAAAAAAACAAACAATAATAATAGCGGCTCCAAAGTGCACTGTTCAATTACAATACTACAGCCCACTTAAATGAAAAGCAACAACATTTGTATTTCTTAGTGTAAAATGAATGCTTGATGCAAAAGCCGTTGTTTGATGGTCCTCGTATCACCCCACCCCTACTGTTGGTGGGTTCATTGGGCCTAGGCGGATTTCTATCTTTACCGTTTTGCCCTCTTTTGTCCTCCCACCGTTTCCGTTGGTACCGCTGGTGGCTGGTTAGCCAAATTAGCTCAACCCCCGTAAAGTGAAGTGTATGTTTTGACTAGAGTGACAAGCATCTGTGGAACATGAAACTCAAGGTGTGTGTGCGCGTATGGGCGTGTGTGTGTATTGCCCCACCTAAAGGAAAATATTGTAAAGCGGAAGCAAAATACAGCTCTCAACTCAGGAATAATTTTAGCAGCATAGGCACTGCAACCATGGGAGGAGGGATGCTGTAGCTAACGGCGGCTAACGTTACTCTCGCTTTCACTTTGTGCTTTACTCTTCAATTTCCTCCCGTAAGTGGGTCTGATTTAGCACTTCTGGTAGCGTGTGACGAAATGCGTTTGTTTTTGGCAAGTAATCGCTGTCACTGTTTGTGCAACCCGAGCATATTCAGAGAAAGTGACAGTAACGTATACAAGACAGTTGAGGTTAGCTAGAGTGGCTAACATTGCATTACCGGCTAACCGTGTCAAAAGGTAGGGATGTTTAATGGACGCGATCTTGTGTTAACCAGAGAGTTTAACGCCTCACACCGTCTCTAGTTACTGTGCATTCAACTTTTATTTTGGGGGATTTTGTTTTCATGTTACTACAGTCAATTCAAAGCTAACATTGCATTAACTCAACGTCGAGCTAGGCTGTCACACTTCACTGAACATGGTGTGTCAATTCAACGTTCCTGTTTCTAGGTCCTGTCATGAAAACCTGAGCAGCTGTGATCCATCCATCTGCCCTGTACAAAGCCACGCTGGAGGGTGGGGGAGGGACATATCCAAGGACCTGCAGACTTTTGACCACTTTAAATGGGATGCAAGATCTACTGTAGAGGATATCCTACTTGTTTCAAGGAAACTACTGTTGGCCCTTTGTACCCAGAACTGGTGCATCAATGAGCGAGGAACCACTTGAGAGCCTGCTCCCTGGCAAAGAGCCTGTGGAAGGAGATGTGGGACAAGGCACAGAGACACAGAGCAGCAAAGAGGAAAACACCTCTGAGGTAGCAGCACCAACACAGGAGCCCTTGGCACCCCCAGACAGTCCTCATGCAGAGGTAAACCCCACCCCCACTCCAGTAGAGGAGTCTATAGAAGAGATACAGGAGGAAGCTACTACAGAAATAAAGGAAGAGGAAAATGGGGAAGAAAAGGCCACTGGCGGCGAGCCCCCTGTCGACTGGTTCGAGCCCCTCGAGGATGATGACGATGCCAATAGCATTGGTGGAGAAGAGGAAAGCTTGGCAGGAGAAAGCGAAAGGAGTGAGAGCGTGGCAGGCAGCGAGAAGGCCTTCAGAAAGATATATCAGTAGGTTGAATAACGTGTTCTCCCAGTCTCTGGTCATGTAATAAAATCAGCATGCATAGGATTTTATGACCATGTGCATTCACAATATAGAGTTTTCAGTAGTGTGGTGCATATGTTATGCTGTGCAAGTTTTCTGACTTATATCAACAGGGACACCATGCAAAACAGCTTATCGTATTGCCGTTTGCTGTTCTTTCCCATGTAGTCTCAATATATTTATCATGTATAATGCCTATGTCCTCTGTCAAATCCAGACTTCATGTTCCCCGGCGTAAACGATCACATCCAGATGAAGGATGGGAGGAGTGGCCAACACTCGGAGAGGGTTGGAAACGGAAAGAAGTTGTTCGGCGCTCAGGGAGCAGCATTGGCCAGAAGGATGTGTATTACATCAGGTAAATGCTGTCTAGTTGTGAAAATGAAATGGAAAAAAATCCCACTTTGAAGGGAGCAGAAAATGTATCATTTACAAATGGAAAGTTTATTGCAATCTAAAAAAACTGTTAGACCATAAAGTCAACTTTATGACAGCAATAATATTCTGTCTTTTTTAGGTTTGATTTAAATGATAGGTTTAACTTGTACTTCAATACCTTTCAGTGTAATGCAGTACACAGTAACCTCACCTTCAAGTATGTCTCCAGTTATTAACATTGAATTGAATTAAATCCCTATATGTTTCAAACCCAGTAACACTCAGGCAAAAACTGGTACACCCAAAAGACAGAGTACCACACACTCATAAAAGTAAGCTCATTATGCTGTCCAATACAGCGAGGAATGCAAAGACTTATACATTGGAGAAATGAAACAACAAGCGTATGGCCCAACATAGAATGGTTAACTCCTCAGGTCCAGTCTCAGCTGTCTATTTACACTTAAAGGAAAAGGCCCACTCCTTTGACGACAGCAATATTAAGATTTTGCACAGGGAAGACGGATGGTCTGAAAGAGGAGTAAAGCAAGCCATCTCTGTAAAAGTGGAAAAACCATCCCTTAATAGGGGAGAGGGTCTTCAACACCCCCGATCTCCCATTTACAATGCTGCTCTTTCATCTACGTATGCGGTAAACAACTCATCGTCACATGACTCCTTAACGACTGTCGACTCAAAGCCTTACATGACTATAACATAACAATGGTCACTCACAAGTACTTTTGTGAACACCCCCAGAAGTACTTTGGTTGTAGCTCCCACAGAGGTTAAATACGGGGTCTTACTCCACTGTTTGTCAGACTAATGAGGACTAGTCAGACCGATGCCTTGCGAACTGATAAAGCTCCTTGGATAAGAGGCGAAACATCTTCCTAGACACATACAAATCCAGTTATGTTCGATTCATTTGTTTTGCAATGCATCAATCACAATCGGTAAGTTTATTGCAATTCAAAAAACTGTTGGAAGTCAGCTTTCTGACAGCAATAATATTCTGTCTTTTTTTGTTAGGTTTAATTTAAATGATAGGTTTAGTTTACACCTCACAGTGTAATGCAGCCCAGTGCAACCTTACCTTCAACTATGTCTTCAGCTATTAACACTGAATTGAATTCAACATCAACAACTCAACATTATACACATGGTAGAGTTGGTAGATTTTATGTTGGAGCTGTTGTTGTGGGTTACCATAGATTGTGTCAAACAATGTAATCACAATGTAAAGAGTTTAATAAGGTGCTCAGCAGTGCACAATTCACAATGACAATTCTTGAGATTGTGTTAACTCTTTGCTATTTATGATGTTGTGTCTCATAGCTAGACAACATGACAGAAATAGTTTGATTAACGGTTCATAATTATCAATTGACCATACATGACATGTTAGGGATGAATGATCGCTGGTTTAAAGAGCTAAATGGGAAAATCTTCTGCTCATTCTCTCTTTAATTTGGGGAATTTAAGTGGGAGTCACTGTTGTGTGTGTTACGGTTGCCAGGCATGTTAAGATTTGCCTCTGTAAGCAAACTTGTTGACAACATGTTATTAATGTGTCTGTCTCCGGTCTGCTCAGAGGAGTTTAGGCAATTTCCTTTCTCAACTGAAATGCCTTGCAGCACCGTTTGCTTATTGCCTTTTCTCCATAGCCTGTTCCTGTTGCTTTCTGTCAAAAACATTATTTCCATATCAGTTTTGGTCTGGTTTGTTTTTGTTCCCCAGAAGCAGAGCATAACCTGTTGCACAAATGAACAATGTAGTTTCTAACTATTTCCTCCTTCACAGTCCACGAGGGGATCGAGTGAGAAGCAGAGTGGAGCTGACGTCGGTGCTGGAGGGTCATCTTGACCTGACAAACTTTGATTACAAGACGGGAAAGTTTTACCATGGCGAAACACCACACATCAGAATTCGAAACAGAATAAGGGTATTGGCCTCTTTTTATCACTTAAAACTTTTAAGACATGTATGTATTGCAGTCAGTTTTCCTCACTCTCTCACATGTTCACTCTGTTTTCTCATCAGAGAAAGATCCGGGAGCGTTCTTCCTCAGAGTCCAGTTTTGTAGAGCGAGGAGAGGGCGCAGACACTCCAGACTCTCACCACAGACTCACCCCCAGCCTGGGGCACAAACACGTCCACTCCTCTCCATACTTCTCCTCGTACGGTTCAGCGGGAACACCAAACCAATTCTCTCGGGATGATGATCCTCCATACGAAGATAAAATTAGACTTCCCTTTCCCTCATCATCCAAACCGATCCCGCTCCCCTCCATTAATGGAGAAATTGGGTCAGAAGACAGTACTCTGTGAGTTCATTCCTTCATCTCTTATTTGGTGGCTAGTGGCTGAGACTGTCACCTTACAGCAAGAAGATTGTGGGTTTGATCCCCAGGTCCAGGGTTAGAAAACTTCCCATGCATATGAATGTGAGGTGGATGAGGTTGTTAATTCTTATATGTCATGACTAGCAACCTGTCCAGGGTGGGTGGATGGATGGATGGATGGTTATTCCATTTAATCATAAGGATTTACATATTTGTTGCAGGATCTGTGCCAGATGTGGCATTTCCTTCATAGGCACGTGGTACGACAAACAAAGAAAGAGGCCTTGTTGTCCCAGTTGTTGGGGTAGGTTCAAGCATTTTACTATATTATGATTGTAATGGAAAAACTAGTATGAGAAATACACACCGTCTTCCAGTTTTACTGATCCTACACTGTCTATTTTTCCAGCATCTTCAAAGTCCAGGGAGCATCCGATGATTCGTTTCAGAAAGGTAAAGTATTGTCTGTCGTCTTGATGTTTATTATGTGAACAGCTGCATTTGATCCACTGTAACCAGTTTAAACTTGGTCCACTTGAAATCTGCCTTTTTTTTATTCATGTTCATGTTATCTGTAGTGGATACCCTGTGGGCAGTGTGTGGGATGCCATAACACAATAAACTGTGGACAGTGTGCCAACTGCAAGCACGGACTGCAGAGCCCAGAGTCGCGGAGACGTATATGCCGCAAACGCAGATGTGTCTGTCCTATTCGCAAGGTAAGCTGTCACATACACAATAGGTAGTGATGGTGCGATGAGGCCCCGTGAATGTGTCGAATCTTTCAGGCTAATTGCTTCACGAAAAGGCTGTTCACATGACAGCTCATTTGGGAGCACTGATATCTGCTGGTCATTTGATGCACACCAGTCCTGTGATGTTACATGTGGGCTACATGATGATGTGCATGATAAATTGGAACACTGTATTTTGACTCATTTTTAAAAATTCTGTTCTCGACGCTGTTGGAGAATAATTTTACTTCCCTAGATAGTTTGTGCAGTTAATGGCCAATCCCTCTATAGTGGAGAGCTATGAATTAGAGGACTTTCTGTTAGATTACTGCTGGGCTCAGTTATCTGCCCTACTTTCTCTCTGAGGAACATGCCAAGGCCACGGTCCCTCCTTGGCGTCTTCAATCTCACTCTCTGACTGGCTGCAGACACAGCTGTAGAGTCAGATGATAACACTTACCGTCACTGGGTAACACTTTGCGTCGGGGGAGAGAAACTATTGTTATTCTCCCATTTCCTAGCTGGTGTGAATCCTTATCTTCATGTTTATGCACTATTGCCAATTGGATGTTAACACATCTCCCCTTTGCTGTCTCGCTCTTTCTTGTATAAGAGAAAGGAGCTTTGCTGTTTGACCCTTAGAATTGAGGTGGCGTCATGCACTCGTGTTGTGTTGACGACTTTTCTGTTCTCCTCGGCCGAGCCTAAATTAACTCCTTCAGCGTAAGACATCCAGGACTCTGGTAGTTTTAGACCTTTGTCAAATTATTGAAAAGACGCCACAAGGAAACACCTGAGGTGAAAAAGGAAAATAGGAAGAACATTGTCATTCCATACGTGGCAGGCCTTTCTGAGAAATTCAGGAGGATCTTCCACAAGCACAATATCCGGGTCAATTTCAAACCAGGCCAGACGCTAAGACAGAGACTAGTCCACCCCAAGGACAAAACACCCAGGCACAACTCCCCAGGAAGTTTAAACCGCATACACACCTGGAGGCATGTGACCCCTAGTCGCATGACCCCCCCCCCCCAGTCTCGGGGGTGTTGATCACTTGTTTACGGTGGCTTTTTCAACAACTCCAATCACACAGCGGGCAGTCACGTGATTTCAGAAAAACGGGGTCTCGTTTGTCTTTGATCTATTCTGATGCAGGCCTCAACACAGGTTTCATTTGGACACCCCTTTGCTCGACACAGACCCCGGGGCCTCAGTGTCATCATCAACATATTAACAATAGGTACAGATGTTGTTTATTGGGTACTTATACACTCATGCCTTTTGTTACTGTGTGACCCATTAGGGCCCTGGAGGTGGAAGCTATCTGTCACACAGGGCTTATAATGACCTCCCTGAAACCTATGATGACTCATGCATGAGTTTTCAGGTAAGAGAGGTTTGTGTAATTTGTTAAGATTGTTTGTTGTGCTTACTGGAAGGGTCATGGTAACCTCCATGCTTGACATCCAACATCCAAAAACCTTTTTTTCTGTGTCAAATTTAAATCCAGATTTCCAGGTTACAGTTAATTTGATATTGTAAATGTATATAGTTTATTATGTTATTTTGTTATAATGCAAGTCTATTTATAGAGGCATAAATTTAGTCGTTCTGAAATGTTGCCAGTCATGGTGAGACTTGCTTCAATTATTCCAAATTGTCCACATTTAAATACAGAAAAAGTCTAAATACAGTATAATGTCTTAGATAGGTTGTGATAAAATGTAATCATCTGTCATTTACATTCTTAACAACTATTTTATTTTACAGAGTGAAATTGCAGAGTCACAGGTAACTGTTTGTTATGTGAGGTCAAATTCAGTCAGTATTTAAAGTACTCAGTTTTATTGCCTGAGCTTTTCCACTCAGTCTTATGGATGATGTTTGTTTTTTTTTGGCGCAGCATCCGAGTCTAAAAAGCAGCGACACAGAGAACTTCTCTTTCAACGTGGACCTTGAGGATGATGATGACATGTCAACCGATGACGATGACGATGTGAGTCGAGACAATGTGTGTATGCATTTTTCAATTGTTGTTAGTTTGTCGAAAGACCTTGATTCACATCAACTATTATAAACATACTACATTGTTTTGACAATATCATATCAAGCTCATTTATTGCCATTCTTTCTCTGCTCTAATGATCCTTGTTCACAGTGGCATAAGAAGCGAAAGCGACGCTCCTGCGGAGAATGTAAAGCCTGTCTCTGCAGGAAAGACTGTGGCACATGTGATTTCTGTATAGACAAACCCAAGTTCGGAGGCAGCAACAAAAAGAGGCAGAAGTGTCGTCTGCGGCAGTGTCAGAGACAGGCGATGGTGAGACCGCACCAGTTTCCAATGCATTATATCATGTTTTCAAGAATAATGATGCAGTAATGTTAGATTTAAATGTCTTTGTGGTTATGTTTGACAGAGACACTTACTGCCCTCTCAGATGGGACAAGGAGATTATGGGCAAGATGGCCCAGGGCTGCCGGGCAGGCCCAGACCGCACTACACATACAGTCGGAAGTCAGGTTTGAAGAAAAATAAAACACCACAAGCGAGCTTGGACTTCACCGATAATGAAGATGATGACAGCAATTTAGTGAGTGCACAAAACGTTTGCTGCTGAAATCTTTTTGCTTGCTTGGAATGTTTTTGTGCGAGTTGCATTCTCCAGCAGGCAAAAAAAGCACTCGGTAAAAGGTTAATGTACTTATGTTTTGCTGTTTTAGATGAGCTGGAACCCAGAGCCAGCCAGCAGTAGCAAACACAATGAAATCAATGTTAGAAACCACCAATCATCTATGCAGGTTTGAAGATAGATTCTTATCTGCACATTTTTTGGCGGCGGAAGCTAATCTCCAAACTAAACAGAATGTCAACTTCATTTTGTCTGTCAGCAGTTGAATTATTCAAATATCGGACAGAGGAATGGACTGTCAGACAAAGTCTCTCACATCAGCAACCACAATAACTCTCAACTGGTAGGTTTACTATTATTTCCTCTCTAGTCAAAATACATCTTTTTTTTCTACATGTGCATAGAGGAGGGGGCCCTACACAGGCTCTCTACCCAAATCAGTTTGAGATGTGTGTGTCAGTTGTGTTGCCGCTGTAGTTTACCTCTCTGAGAACGTTTTGTGTCTCTTGGAGGAAAGTCTCTTCCCATTGTGGTTGAGGTAATCCAAAAGCAGATTGAAACCACTCAACAGGGGCTTTTCAAATATTAATTTGTCCCAATTAACTAAAATGATTTAAACCACTGACCAAATAAATACACAGCTTATCAACACAATATCTATTTAATTTCCTGGTACTGAGATGGTACATAAATATAAAGAATAAAAGAAAAAAAAAGGATGTAAATAAATGTAAGTAAAAACTGAGACAGCTCATGGTAACAGCAAATAATTAAATATTTGTATGAACTTCATTCTTTCAACATTGGAACAATAATGGTCTATACATGTGGTTATAGTATCGGGCCTTGTCATGTCCCACAGCTCTGATGTAGATATTTGCACTTTCTGGCAAATCGTGGGCAAATTCTTGCTGCTCGATGCTTAATTGCATTAGGTCTAACTGATCATGAGGCATCATGGCTGTCTGTTTACACTTTCCCCCACAAATGCTTTTGGCGTGTTGTCCATTTCCTTATATATCTGTTGTCATGCTGTTCTCTGGCCTGTGGCTCTGGCTCTGCTCAGTGATTCCAGGCCTAGATCCAAACCCTGTTTCACCAGGGTTTTTTTATTTATTTATTTTTTAAATCTGGGTTTGGTGAGGCCATCTGTATCTCTAATTGTTCCATCCAGGGCTGATGAATCTTTTTAAGTCCTTGTGTAGATTTCTGTTGTTTTGCTGTGTGTTATAGTGACAGGTTTTTAGGGCATGTTTGCCTTTATTTCACAGTTTGACAGTGCAGATACAGACTGGAACCATGAAATGAGAAAGAGAGGGATATGGCGTATGACAATGGCCCATTGGGATGTTGCATTCATATGGCATGTGTCCTAACCACTTGGCATCAGGCCACCCACAAAAGTTAATTTGATATCCTTGTAATGGATGCATATCGCTGCCAAGCTGTTTGCTCTTTCTACTTCTCACCCCTCCTTCTCTTGGCCGTCCTTCAGTTTGTTCTTGTGGTCACCTGTTTTGCCTTTCACTTGAGCACACAAAAATATCTGATGCTCCAAGACACATTTCTAAAACTGGAGCAGTCAAGACACTCACCCGTATGAACCAATAATATGAACCAGGGCAGATTATAGTTGGTCCTGATTTGATTTAGTTTTTAAAAGAAAGTAATCTTGTTTTACACGGAATGTTTGATGTACAAATTGGTGATAGATGAATGAGTGGAGAAACATAACAAATGCAAATGAATAGTACAAACAAGCAATTTACACAGGTATAAAATGCTGAGCAGACTCAGTTGATTCTGGTTTAGTATGAATGAAAATATCTAAGTATCTTTGAAGGAGGGTTCATGGTTGGATCGCAGACGGCAGTGGCTTCAGGTGGCTGCTGCTTCAACAGTGACAGCAGTTACATCTGTTAGATCTATGAGAGGAGACGTCCATAAACAGTCAGTCACCATTGTGGTCGACAGCTCATTAGTTGGCCGTGATGTTGGTGCAGAAGAGCAGCTCCTCAGGTGACTGGAAATGTCAGTGCAGGATGTGATAAGACTGTTCTGGCAATGAAAGTCCTTCAGACTGTTACTGTATCAGGCCAACGTAAACCAAAGACACTCGTCTACAGGTCTGAAAGTGAATGCTGAGGGTTTAGTTTGAGACCACTGGCCCAACCCTTAGACATCATCGTAATCCAATTATGAGACATTTCTGTGTGCATATGCGATGGCCTTCGCAGTCACCAGATCTCACGCCAGTTGAACATCTTTGTGACTTTGCACTGACATGTTAGACAGCGCTCTCCGACCGCCACCATCATTAACAACAACATATGAGGGAAATATCTTTTGAACAGACTTCAGAGACTTGGAGAATCAAAGCCAGCGAGCATGAAGCTGTTCCGGCAGCATGTGATGGCCCAACACCTTTTAAACATGCATGCTTTACTGATTCCTCAAACACAAACCTGCAGCGTGGTTTAGTATTGTGTGCAGGTGAATGCTGTGGAATTAAGACGGTAGAACAGCTTCTTTGTTCTTCTGCAGAAATTCCGCATTAAGTACAATGTCTTGAATGCTGATGAGGCGGAAATGTAAAGATACTTTGTGTGGTGGTTTTAAATTGAGCAAAATCTAATCCTAAACCCACTTCAGCTTGGTGAGACCCCAATTTACTTTCTTCCCAGCGGCCAGTAAATTCCCTCTCGGATCTTTTAATTTTTCCTTCTGTTCCTGGTCCTTGGTTTGGTCTTTGAAAGGTGCAGTTTATGAACAAGGGATTGCAAGTGTTGCTCTTCTCTTGTGTTGCCCTAGTTGCCCAACTCAGCCTGTCAACTATTGATCTGTGTGTTCCAGTTTGTCCTATAATCCAGTAACTTAACAAAGCCGTTGAAGAAGAGCATTCAATAACCTGATCAACTCGTGTTTCAGTATGTCAGGCAAAGGGTAGTCACAGCAGAGACTGGCTCATTTCATGATCCACAACCCTCCTTAAAACAAAAGCTTTTTCTCCGTAAGTCATTTTTAAATGCATAGCTCAGTAGCAAATAAGACTGTACATTTAAAAGTGGCCATTTTTATCCGTGCAGTATAATCAGCATCTCTTAATCTTGGGAAAGGAGTGCCCGCTATCACATATTCAAGCACACATAATGAAGAAAATGTTAGACAAACACTCCTTTTAGTGTGCTAAAAAAAGTGTGAAAAAAGTTTTATATCTTTGTTCTGTGTAGTTGTCCTCATTGTCCTCATAAACAATACTTTTTTTTCCCATGCAAGACAATCCTCAGCACACTAGGGTGCACAGCTCATTTGTATTCAGACAGTGGAAGAGCGGGTACATCCCAGTGTGAAAGGCTGGGTTGCTATTAGAGGTTTTTAAAATTATTCCAACATTAGATCTCGTGCTCTGAAGCTCAAGGCTGATTTTCTCACATTTTGAAGCAGCTCCGACACAATTTGAGTTCATCTTAGGTTCCATTGTAATTTGATATTTTAAACACACACTCGAAATACAGATTGGGTTTTTGAATGACAGGAGTTGTAGATAAAAGGTAATCATTTCACCCACGTCGATGCAGGAGCAGCTAAGCAGATGGGATGCAGAGAGGTTGCCCTCAAGCAAAGATGGTCAAAAGCCTGTTGAAGAAGACGAAGACGAGGAAGAGGAGTTGCCCATGGTAAGAGTCCTGCTGAGACTTTTTTCATTAGTTCTGTGGATAACGACAAAGAATGTAAAAACATTTTGTGTGTTTGCTCTGGTTCCATCTCTGCAGATCACACAGATCTTCAGTTTGGCCGACAACCCAGCAGGGAGCGGCGCGGATGTAGAAAACCAGCTAATGAAATTGCTATACTCTTTGCGCTCCTCGGTGTTGCCGATCCTATGGTACGCCATAATGGTGGAGGGCCCGCAGCTGCAGCTCATCCAGTGTTTGAAGCAGTCCAGCATGACCGACACCATGGTGCTGATCGACCCAGGCTTCTGCTATCAGGTGACCGTCCAAAAGCAGCCGCTGCTCCCCACCCACCCGCTGTACGACAGCTACCCACAACGCTTAACCTCGGTAACTGAGGTGGTCAATCTGCTTTTGGGCCTGGAGAAATACGCCGTGTGCCAGGGCCTACCCCCCAAAGAGCCATTACTGAACAAAGACCCAATCATACTGGAGCGGGCGTCAACGTGTGATTTCTTGGTGAAGAAGAATGTGAGCGTCTGTATTAACTGCAGAGTGCTGAAAAGATTGTAACTCCAGCACAGACAAGGAAAAAAAAAATCTATGACCACGTCGGAAACTACAGATTCTCTGGTGCAAGTTTGTGCCACTTATTTGGATTTGATTTTTATTTTAGTTTTAGGAAGTATGATATACGACATGACAGCTTTACCTCTGGATTCTAATAGTATTAGTAAATTTGAATAATTGAAGAATCACCAAAGGCATTCCAGGAGCTGTTACAAACCAGATGTGGTTTTTCTGTTGTTGGTTGATTTTGTGAAAACTGGGTCAAGTAATGGGTATGTAGAGCTGAGGTCTGTGTTAGCTTTTCTCTTTTGGAATATATATGTTTAAGTGGCCATTTACCCCCAAATATTCCCTCCTCTCCCCCAGCCCAAAAATTGTTCTAGAAATTCCAATTTAGTCTTTTCACCAGCAACACTGGCTGTGTCACATTGTTGTCTTGCTACCCCTGTACTGTGCAACTTATTCAATTAAATCAAAAAGCAGAATTGTGTTTTTTTTTTTTTTTTTGGTTAAAATAAGTTATTTTTTTCATCTTGCCCATGTTTTCCATAAACTGCTCTTGGTTTATCACAAAAATGCCTCAAGATTTTGTTCGTCCAGCAACAGTGTCATTGATTCGGACCATTTTCTGGGCAGTGCTGGTGCTATATACAGTTATTTTTTAAAAAAAAGGAGATGGTCAAATATCCCTCAGATTACAGATTACAGTGTGTACAAGTACATCCCCCTGTGAACCTCCCTTACATTTTTCATCATTTCCTCCAATATGAATCACGTATCTACAATTAAGACCCTGAAAAGCATCACTTGAGAAGGCTGCAAGAGTGTTTTCAGTGTACTCAGTATCCCGTGAGGCTTAAAGGTCAGTCATGATGACCCTCATGACTCCACCACGGAGACATTGTTCAGACAACAACTGCTCCTGAACAGTTGCAGCCTCATGTCGAGAGGCAAAGAGAAAGCCACTGTTCAGAAATACTAAGGTCGTCTAAGGTTGGTCATTGCCAGTAGACACGTAGGAGACTAAAAGTAAGTCAGTGAAGGTTCAGTGGTCTGGTGGGCTCCACGCATCAATTCACTCAAATGTTTTACTGCTCCCTGCATAACCTGACGCAACCTTCTCTGCATGGAAGAGTAATACATACGGTAGTGCTGGCTCAACAGGAGTTAATACTTACGCTTTTATGTAGTTGGTGTTATACTATACCATGTGTGTATTCATGTTGATAAGACCAATATCAGAGTTTTGTTTCAGACGATCTCTGTCAAAAATCCAAATTGTGCCCGAACTTATTCTCTCTTTTAAAACTGACAATGAAGAAAAAGTTTGACCTTTTTTTTTTTTTTAAATACACTGTATTTAAACTCCATTAGAGCTTTTTCTGTCCAACGAAGAATTGTGTTGAAACATTTTGAAATTAATAATTTGTCTTTGACAAATTCTGAGCAGACACCTGAGGAAAAAGATGACAGTTGTCATAATACTTGGTGGCAGAAGTGCTTGGAATGGTATAGATTGGTTTTGACTGGCAATTACAATATCTGAAATTTGCTTAAATATATTTTCCAAAATGGGTGGGAACTGCTGTTGTGGGCCGAAGACATTGCTTTGTTTAACCATTTTTGTTCTAGAGTTGTATGAGAGTAGTTCATATGGTATTTTAGGATTTCAAGATGATTTTTTTTGTTGAAATTGTTTATTTGTACATTGTAATAATTCAATTCCCCACATGTGAAAGTTTATGCCTTATCAGATTTATTTTTGTTATCTTGGTTTCTTCAAGTAAGTGTGCAAATTTTGAAATGTATGGGATCTGTTCATAATTCTTTTTAAAGCTATGTTATATAGTCTTTGAATTAAAAAACAAACAAACCCGTTTAAATAAATGAAACAGATGGTTTATTCCCTTGTCTTTGACTCTTTGAAGCAAGAGTACAAACAAACAGCTGTGACTGACTCCTTTTTCATTATGTTCATAAAACTGGTCTGATGGATTTATAGCCTGTGGTCCATCAAGTGAAGCTGTGCAGCTGATTTTCAGTAGCTTCTTATGTAGCTATAAAACATCTACCTATGTGCATTGATGTTGTAGGAAAATGATGGTTCCCTTTCTGTCCAGGAAGTGTCCTTATGTTATACGTTTGTTTGCTTTTAGAAAATTACATTTTTACTTTTATTGATGATATTTATGACTTGAACTGTACGTTTGTTGTTTTCTTCCTATATATAATGGCTTGCACTGTATGTGATAGCACGATCAGAAACTATTGATTTTAATAGATAAAAAATCATCTTAAAATTTAAGATTATTTTTACTGTTATAATTCAATGTCAATTTAATTTGCTGGATGTATTACAACATTGCACGTT